>OZ026831.1:807562-1063662 GCA_964023185.1 Macaria liturata | reverse complement strand
CCTTAGACCATTCTTACCATCAGAGATCAGACACACAACTTGATTATTATGTCATAAAAATAGCAGTAAGTATAGGTAGATATTGCACAGATTTTCTTACCAAAAGTTGCATGTGTCATAACGAATGTAAAGTATCGAAAGTTGAACCTACGGTAAAGATTTTTATTATTTCACTAAATTAATTATATTTCAACCACCACAATATTTTACGCACAAAATCCACCCACGACGTTTCCCTGGTTAACCATTCACTACATCTCCCTATTACTCATATAATAAGGTTCAAATTCGCCTCCCATTCCACTAAGCCCGGCTATGTGACACGGACTCTATACAATGCACCCTTAACATACACCAAGATTATACCTTCAAAGCGACATTTTAGAATTAGAACTACTTTTGCATACATTGCTGCTTTGAACCACAACATTCATTTACTTGACATAATTATTCATACAAAACCGGTAATGTTGAATGAAAGTATTAATTTTCTCAATGGAATTTTGAGGGTAGTTGTTTAGGTAGGAGATGTCCTGTTTTTTGGACTAAGCACGTGATTTTCGGTGGTCCAGGGTTTTAATATAAAACTCTTGTTGGACTCGAATTAGGTGCAACTGACATAGACATTACTTGAAATAGGTATGGGAGATAAATAAATAGTAAACATTAGCAAAAAGGCGCGCCCTATTGCTAATATTAACTAGGTATTTAATTTTATCTTAGAAACAGATCATCAAGCAAACTAGGATGGTATGGCAAGGTTTTTCAATGGCAATTTATAGAGGCAAAATATATGGCTTTTTTCTTGGAATTCTCCAATATCGATGGGAAAACCAAGATACGAGCTTGTAACACATCACGTTTTCCATTTACAGCTGCAATGATACCCCTGGTTTTGATTATCAAGACCCATCGCGTCATAGCACAGTGCACAAATAAGCCCCATGCCCAATAATTTCATCAAAAAAAAAACTATGCCAAAAATAACGTTCATAAAATTATGTCTAGTTAGTATAAAAAACAAAGTGTAACAAACATTAGCCCCAAAAAGCGCATATGTATTTGTGTGTGTGCGGACATACACACACACACAAACTCACGTAATGACCCCTCGACACCTGGCTCGCGACAAAGGGCTGCTAGGGATGGGGTAAGATATATCGATGTTTCTAATTGGCTTGTTAGATTCTAGTTAGATGTCAATTTGATCAAAGAATTGTTTTCTTGCACTTTGCTGCTCTGCATTGGATGAATAATAATATGAAAAGAAAGATGAGGTTTTACGTGTTATGTTCATAAATTGCAATTGATTACTTATTTCATATTTTTTTATTGTATCTACTACAGCTGTCGTTACTCCAAATGCCAAATACTTACTAAATAAGTTTTTTTTTTTTTTTTTTTTTTTTTCGGGTCATTGCACACAACGCCATCTAGCCCCACACTAAGCAAACGCTTGTGTCGTGGGTACTAGATAACGGATATAATACTTATATACTTTTCTTTTGTAAATACATACTTATTATACATACAAACAACCAGACTCAACACAAGAAATTATACATTATTAAAATGCATAAATACTTGTGTCAGGCGGGAATCGAACCCGCAACCCCTAGATTAGTAGGCAGAGCCACTACCAACTAAGCTAACAGGCCAGTTCAAATCATACTTCATGTTTTTCATTATTTTCTTAACTATCGATAGGTACATCTAAAGACGTGCTAACAAACAAGTACATCCCTGTAATAAAGTACTTCGGCCGCCCCTATATCGCGCTAAGCGGTGACAACTTACTGTTACGTCACTGTTTCCCTTTTGTACAATACCTAGGTATCGTCTGTGGTGCCTATAACAGGTTTTATTGTTTGGAGATGATTAACAAGTGAAACACTTCACATTCTACTAATATTACAGAGGCAAAGGTTTGTATGTCTGTTACTTCTAAACGCTCAAGCAGTTAAACGGATTCAAATTAAATTTGGTATGGCGGTAGATTAGATCTTGGATTCACACATAAGCCGCTGCTAACTTTTTTATATACTTGAACAAGACTAGTGCTGCTCCTGTGGTCGAGTTTTTAGTATCTAGCATTTGCCTCATTGGGATAGATCATGAATATGCTATGATATATTGATATAATGTATAATTCTTCTTTTAATCTTTTTAATGGATTAGGTATATTGATTTCTGAAAATTATCTTATTGTGAGTAGTAGTACAAAGTAAGAAACCTATGATTAGAATAGAATACAAAAACTTTGGAAAACGTTTTTTGCACCTTTACAACCGTTTTAGACGCTGAAAATATGTGTGTAAAGTTATATAAGTTATATTTCAGGTTACGGAATAAAGTAGCAAATAAACTGAACTCAAACAAGTTCCAACCCCATTTGTAAACATAAAGGCCGCACGTCAATTGAAAAATTACAAAAAAGTCATCTGCATGCCGAAAATATACAAAATATTCTAATCACAACCCCCTTTAAAAAGGACCCTAATTCATGACCCTAATTCATTTGCATAACACGTTTTTTTTCTGCTCCATGGTTTTTGAGATCCGTTGTAAACTTGACCATTATTTACTGTTTGCGACACTAGCCATAGTTTAGGCTACAAGTTTTAAACTAATTTGAGTTGATCATAGATTTATTTGCTTTGGCTGATCCGCCCTTCTTATTAGGACACATATAATGATTTATTTCTTAAGAATCAGCAATACATAATGCTGTAAAATTTTACAAGTGACGTTACGGTAACGGTGTAGACTTTCATACGTCAAACATATTATGTGCATGATAGATTTTTCATATCGGCCGACCTACGAGTTATACCTATTATACCTATTATTACCTAGCTATGTTTGACATGTTTTTAATAACAAAAATTTTCATTATGTTATTAATAAAACTTGACATTGTAACTTCTAAAATTTTATTAAAACTTAATGTTATAAATTTAATTTGACGAGATATTGTAATTTGTGTAGCATATTCTATGATATTAGTACTTATACCTATGTTACAACTTTACATTATCAATAAAGATTCTTTATCTTTTTATCTTTATATTCAAATTCACACATGCCGATATGGATAGGTATTAAACATTTTATTCGTGTCCATTTTTTTTTTATAAAAAGCAAGCATGTAGAATTTGTACGTAATTGGTTACCGATTGTTTATAAATGTACATCTGCAATACTCATTAAAAAAGGCAAGCTACAAGTAGGTATATTTAGTCTAAAACGCTAAAAAATATAAAACATATCCGGAACCCTTTAAACAGTACAAGTCTGAGTCACACATCATATCCTACCCCTGTATCAAATTCTACATGACAGCTGCGCACGCGCCGGGCGCCATCTTGCGTGACGTCACGCCGATATCGATCTTTTGTCAGTCTACGCGACAATCGATGCTATCGACCACACACCTGTGTGGCCCGTGCCTCGGGTGCCTCGGGTACTTCCGGGTGCATTGACCTTTTATTTTTTTTATTCTTGAGTGGTTTGAGTACTCAAGAATAGGGGCTGCGGTTTCTTGAATGGGCGTTCTAGTATTCGTATACTTGAATGGAAGTTTATTTTGATTCGATTGAAGGTTTGATTCTGTACATAGTTTTTTTTTCAGAGAACTCACTTGGTGTTTAATATTTATTACTACACTTGTCTTTTTTCCCCAATTTCTCGCCATTTCTTATCATCTTGTGTATCTAGCAATCTAACAAATACAGAGAATGATGAAAATGGAGAACTGCATACGTACCTATGTGTTTTTGTTTTGCTACCATGTAAGTCAAAATGATATATTTCAAACAAGCAACGTAGGAATCGAGAACCAATATTGGTTGTAAAGAAATGATTTAAAATGTTATCTAATTCTTATTTATTTTAGTGTAAGTAATTGAATGAAATTATACCGATACTAATTTGTTTTTATAAAAAAATAATCCGTTTATTTTATAATAGACCTCATATGGCTTCCCGGCATGTCACACAGGATATGAACTAGGGTATAGGGTCCTACCCTTCTGCTACATGTACATTGTACACCACATCCGAAGTTATTCTAACTAGCCGTGACTTGCGGTTTTGACTGTTTTTTTTGTGATAAGCTCACGCTATCCAGCTATTTTCAAATTGGGAGTGAATCGGTTCTTATCGGGTAAGCACGCTCCATCTTAGGCCATAGCCTTTGCTTACTATCAAGCAAACTATGGTCAAGTGCAAACCCGTTTTAGTTAAAAAAAACACCACAACTAGCTAGATGTTAAGCATTGTTGTAGCCTATGATCTAGCGCGCTTGCCTAAAAGAAACCAATTAACTCTCGTATCTGTTTCATATTTGATCAAACCTCAGCATTACTCCTGCTTGAGTCGTATTCCTCATGCCTGTATTCATCCTTAATGGCAGTTTTATAGTAGTGGACGCCGATTATTACGGAATACTACGGCTGACACAATATTTCCTCGGGTTTAGTGATCCTAAATCATGATGTAAAGAGATATATACCTACATAAAACTAAAGATCTTGGTAAAAATATAGGAGAAAAACACCTATGTATATATATTTTATTATAGTAAGTGTTTTATATATTGTATTTGATCATTGAAACCAAAGATAGATAGGTCAACGCTCTTTTGGCCAGAAAAACAATGCAATACAATAGTTGTGTTAGATTAGTAAATATAGAAAGCTTATAGTTTTGGTGGCCACAAAATGCTATACATAACTAGGTAAGTGAATATGACCATCACAGCTTATAAATTTTTTTCAGTCGCCGCTTCTGTTATTTCATATTTTGTAAAATAAGGAAAGAAGAAAACAGATTAACTGAATGTACAAAATATATATATGTAATTAGCTCCTGTATTTCGTAGCTCGTCTACGAAGGATTGCTACGATTTTCTCCCGAAACTGTGGAATTTCATGTGAAATCTATACCAAATCGATATTTATCTGACATCTTTTTCCTCAATTCATTTTCACGAAATCAAAATGGCTGCGGTGTATAGATAATTTGCTTACTTTATTATTGACCTGGATACTAAATTCTACTACAACTAGGGTACGTAATCTAACTAAATCTAGCTAAAGAAATCAATACTTTAAGTACCAACAATACTTCCTATCAGATACATGTTCTAAAATTTTCCATAACCCTTGAAAACGTACTTTTCCCAAAAATATCGAAATTCTTACCGAATCAATAATCTGATCGTTTTCATCTAAACTCATCGCGAAACTCCCATAATCCGTGCTAATTTTCACGGATTTCCCATTTACTTGGACTTTTATTACGAATTCTGACATTGCTAAAAATATTCGATATTGGCAAAACGAGATCCAGTATTGGAAAATATCACCCTCGCGGAGGTACGTCGTCATGGCAACGCTGCGACCGGGTGACCTGACCTGCTACGAAGCACGCTTACTATTCCCATCTCTTTCTTGCTCAGCGGTTTTCTCAATGTGTTAGAACGAGATAGGAAATGTGTGGTCATTTCGTTTGGAGTAAAAGTGTCGCTTGGTAAAATCGATATCGCACAAGGCTAGGCGTCGATTATCCGTTCGTTTGCGTACAAAAGCAAAACGACGCAACTGCTTTTTTTGAGTTTACATTATTTTATACTCTATCGAGCAAGAAATTAGATCCCTTTTACTTTAAATCTATGTTTATATGGTATGGAAAGTGGTGGTTAGAGCTAGCGTGGTACACGACATCGACTATTGATTTTTGCGATCCCTTCGGTGAAATGCGACGTTTTTCGATTTATTCGATTACTTGAGTGACTCGATTTTGCTTCGAGCGATGAATGATTTAGGTTTGCTTGCTCTGCCTTGGCGTGTTCCGTCTTAGTTGTAGGTACATATTACAACGTAATTATGTAGTTGTAGATGTACTGTTAAATAAAAGTATTGTTGTTTTTAGGTCACACGACGACGTCTCTAATACTGAGTTGGTAGTAAGAGAAAGTACAAGAAAATTTCGAAGGGTCTGGAAGAGAATGTTTATTCTTACTCATTTACTTCCCCTTATCTCGAATAATTGTTGAACAATCATAAATTAAGTAAGTAAATAAGTACCTACTTACTTGATATACATACCTCCTAATGAAAATTTAAGCCCAAAGCCTTCTAACCACCAAATGGCTGTATGTTCTTTAGTGTGTAGTACCTAGTCTGTATCGTCGCAATACTGGGGGGGCATTAGGCTTCTTTCAAGTATTTGCATTTAGGTACCTAAATCACAGCCTAAATATAACTTACACCATCTTAGTACCTACCTAAGGTGTTATTGCCACGATTAGGTAGATAGGTACCTACCTACTTTTATTCAGAGATTTTGTAGAAATTTCAAATGTATCTAGGTTATGTAAGTATCTAATCTTAACTAAACATAAAAAAATATATCACTTGAGTTAATGTTATAAGTAAATCTTTCTTATCTCTTAGAGCACCTACATTTTCCACCTATAATGGGTGGTCATATTATTTCGTCTGTCGGTTTATTTGGTTTCCTACTTGATTGTACTCTGTATTCTGTGCTACTGATTGGTACAATTTAATTAGTCCTCTAATTAATAAAGACTGTCTTACATTATAATTTAGTTCCATTATAGGTATCTTCTAGGCAAGCGTGTTACACCCTAGGCTGCAGCAACGCTTAAAATGAGGCAGGCTGTTTGTCAAACGTAAACCTATCCCACGTAAAAACAAACTTTTTATAAGCTCACATAGGTACCTAGATTTTCTTTGCAAGTAAATACATAAGTAAACAAGTTTTAATTACTTAACTATTTACGTATAAAATATAACTTTAGGATGAATAAATAAAACCCAACTGTTGTGTTTGTTTGTTTGTATTGCATCAACTGTAACTCTTTCAGTTTTCTTCGTTATTGAGCAAATTTACCTACATTATTATAATTGCCTGCGATCATTATATTTAATTGTTTATTCTTTATTTTTATTGAAACAAATAGTTTAAATTTCAGAATAAGAAGAAGAAACCTTTCATAGTACACGCTGTCTTTGAAAAACGTAATTTATATTTAATACATCAACAATTAATTTCAACGCCATCTAGTGGTAGCTGTTGAAACTAAGTACTGTAGTAACCATAATGTCAACCAAAACCACGCGCCTTCCCAAATGTCGAGTGTTGGGACAAATTATTAGGAGGCGTTTATTTTATTTTATTAATTACTAGGACATATAGTTATATTTTTTTGGTAAAATAAACAATTGAATGTGATATCGCAGCCATAACAACGCATGCTATGTCAATGCTCTGACCTCTCCTCTCCATGACAATACATACCGGCACTCGCCGTCTCATAATTGTTTTAAGCTTTAAGCACCAATTTTTTTATAACAAGTCGTTCGAAATAATTAAACGACTAAATTTCTATAAATATCTTACTATAATATAGGTTAAAAATACATGTTATAACATTTTTACAAGTCTATCTTTAGTTATCAAACAACATATTCTAAAATTGGTGTTTTATTCCTTACATCGTTAGAATAAGTTATTTGATAGTCGTATCCACTACGTAGGTAATACAAATTATTATAAGAAAAAAAAAAGAAAAATGATCTAAGTATGAGAAAATATACAAAACGCTGTAAGGACATGGAAGTGTGACAAACAACACAACAAAATTGGATTATTATCTATGTAAATTCGTGCTACAGATAAGTAATAAAATACCAATAAAAAAAATATAAATACACTCTCCGGAACATATTTACAGACAATTTTATAATGGATATGGACACAAAAATATAAAAAATCTAAAGTTTTAACAATAAATTCGCTAAAGAAAACATTGTTAATAATAATTGCACATCAGATGAACTAACAAATTCATAACTAGGAGTATTTCTTCTACTGGTTAATTTATTATTCTTAACATTATTTCCTATTTACGTATGTAAGTTATTTCAGTTTACGAAATCCACAAAACTTAATAATAAGACGGATTTAGGTTCCATAATTAATATTAGTAGAAAATAACGAGAAATCAAAATTATACGAAATGGGAGATTATATTTATTTGGATAGAGTGAAGAAGCCATGCGAGAATTAAACTTGTTTCCAAGAAGTTTTCATGAATTATGAAGCGTGCCTAATCCAAACTTCGCCAAGATTAAGTAATATTACGCCAGTAAAGTATATAGGTACTTAAGTGGGTACAATGTAGGTAATTACTAAAATTATACAATATAGTAGAATTATTTATATTTCAGCGCAACTACGCTTCGAAGCTTTACTTAATCGTACAATAATTTAATAAGTATTATAGGGTTATAATTTGAAACTCTGGATTCGAAATAAACTTCCAGACTGCTAGGTGCCCAGGTTTGATACAATTTTGAAGGATCCAAAACTATATGATAGTGCTTTGATTTTCACAAGAAATATATAGCACCGAATTGAAATAAGTACTGCATTCATGTAAAAATTATATTAACAACGATTAGATTAATATTTTAGGTGATACAAACATTTCAGGGAAGTTAGATAGTGAAGCGTTCGCAGAAACGAAGAGTAACAATGAAGATAACATTCAGAGTCCAGGCATTCAAAATAATGTTTTACATTTATTTCTAGTTAGCACGTTGTATAGAACGCATCATAAATATCATACAATATTGTTGTATCTAAGGCACATAATGTTTAGGCTTTCAATTATTACTCCATATAGTATCAATGGTGCTAATAAAAACATAATAAACATCAAATCTTGTGACAAATACACAATTTTAAAACTAGTGAGTATCAAATTTTGGTAACATCAATTTGAAGATCGTTTTTATGGCAAACAAAATTTTGTATTAGTCACACTCGAAATCATTGCAAAGCTATAAAAGTAACTAACATTCCTACTTGTGCTGAAAATAATACAAAAGTCCAGCTTCGTTTAACTGTGTACAAACCTTTATTACAATAACAAATGCATCCATGTTTAATTTCCGACAACCTTTTATATTACAGTTTTCTTTATCCGTTTCTGGCACTCGCGTGCTTTGCCAATCATACAAAACAACTATTTCAATATAAGACACGTTCTGAATGAACAATTGAATCACAGTCTAGAATTTTCGGCACCAATGAGCTAGTAAATTCGTCACTATGTTTACGTTGCCTCAGATTGTCTTGTCGTCTGCTCCAGGGTTCACTTGACGAAATCGAGTATTCGAATTATAATCAACAAGCCTTAGTTTCAACTCTATTTATTCTTCTAACTGTTATAATCATCTAATCTCGTCTATAGCTAGCAATTGACTAATTCCCGCCTCTGCCTAGTAGATCTATTACAGCTGTTATATATTCTAATATATGTACTTTTGTTCTGTGAGATTGCTATTTAATAATTGTACCAAAATGCTTCCCTATCTTTACCAATTTATACAAACATGTAAACCAGTCCGTCCTGCCATTCTTCTATAGAAAAAATATTCTGCGAGTCAACCTTTACGATTATAGGATCATTCTAATTTCAGTACCAATTTCTAGCTTTACTAAAGCTGTTTTGTAATTATTATAATATTTAATTATTGCTTGTCATTTATTGCTACTATTCCTACTTACTATTTTCCTATAATATTTCATAGAACATACCAAGGCATTTTATTATGAGTCGATGATTCAAATTCAAAATGATAACATGTTTGTTCTCTAATAAGTTTATAGTTAGGCCTGAGTGAATTAAAAGGTTTTATTTTATATGTTTTTACTTCGAACGAAAAATGGATTTGTTTGCATTAATATTCACGTATTTTTTATCACCGAGAATCTATAACTGTTGAACCTAACTGTACTGTACTTACATAGTCTATATCTATAAAACCGTGTATATATATTTGGATTCCATTACGTGTAATTTGGCCACAATTTTTAGTTTCGACCCCTTACTAATAATCGTAAGGGGTGGTAATAATTGTAAATATTTTATTTTTAAGTAACATTAAATTTACATTGTAACTCTAATGACTAGCTTTTCTCGTATGGCCACGGTGTTACGAAACGTTTTCTTTGAATGAACTTCAAGCAATATACTACCAAGTTTCTAAGTAAACCAAACAGAAATAATAATTCATCAATTCAATGTAGAAGACACTTACAGCATCTGCGTCTTTCAACATCTAATGTGTTCTTTTTATATATTTAAAGTTACAAAATTGTCATCGTTACAATTTCTGAGCGGATCGATTTATCAAAAAACCACTACAATTTACAAATTCCTATAATGTACGTTATTATAAGTTTTCTTATGAAAGGCACCTATAAAATGTCTCTCGACGAATGTCGAACTACCCAGATTTGTTGCTGTTTTCTACTTGATTCAACTTGCATTTTCTACAATAATGAAAATTTGTGTCTGAGATCACAATGTTTTAGGTACATTTTGAATTAATATTGTAAATTAAAATAAATTCGTGAATTTACTGGCGTGAATCAAATTTCAAAACAGTAACAAATCTTCTAATCTGTTAGCTACTATTTTACAACTAAACTAATCTCTTAAGCAAGGCTCGTCTTTCTTAAATATTCAATAAATTAAAGAAAAATATGTTTTAAACTAATCGATGCTTACTCTAATTTATTTTATTACAAAACACACAACAACGAAACAAAAACAACTTATAATATCACACTTTCGTCAATATAATCATGTTTTGACCTAGACATGGAAGCATTCAATTTCGAAATCAGCTTTTCTAACTGTCTCACAGCTCAGCAAACAATATAACTTTAAGCTGCTTCATAATTTTACTTCACTAAATTACTGGAAGGCTCGATCATAATTATACGTTATTTTTTATATTCTATAAAAATATTAGAATATAATGTTTACATTTTTTTTATTCCCGTTTGTATTTTAGTACGTAATTATATTTGGAGTATTTTGTCGCCTTAACTCGAAATAAATGAACGTGTCGTCGGCGGTTCACGAGAGCAGCCACTAGATGGCGCTGTGATACAATAGCCGCCGGGAGAAGGTCACCTCGCGCGGCCGCCGACCTAATTCGACTACAACCTCTATGTACAAGAATACCGCCGTCATGAGCTACGTTCTGTGCGAGACAGGCCTCCAGTGCGGGAGCGGCGCGGGTGTCCACCGCAGCACCGAGTTGGTCGCGAGCGCGTACGTGGGGTGCTCTATATTGAACTCTGACACTTGGTTTGACAGTTCTGCGTCACATGCGGCGGGGAGGGGCGTGGATCACGGCGACCGCAGCTCCGGCGCCGGCTTGTCGGGAGCGATGTCTTCAGAAGTGTCCACCACCTGGCCGACGGAGCCCGTGGTGTCCATGGCGGTCGCCTCCGACGTGATGACGGACGATTGGAAGAAACGCTCTGTGGAAAGGACTGATTTTTAGTCTGGTAAAGCAACTGCCTGTAACTCAGAGATTCGAACGGGTATTGTATTTAAGGCAATGGTACTGTATTTTACTTGTTAGGTTATTGACTCTTAAGAAATAGGTCCACAGTATTATAAATTGCCAGCTATATGAAGCAATCCGTGTACATTTCACAGCTTTGTACATACTTACTAGCCTCACGTCATGCGTCTGTATCTACTATGAAGAGCGTTGGCCTAGAACTGTATGTCTAACTGTTTTTTTTACCAGGAAAGAAACTAGAAGTTCTAAGTTTCGGACCGACGTTCGTAGAGTCAACATGTCCTGAGGATGCCTTGTAGAGAGGCGAAACACGTGTCGACGAGAATATCTTGCCGAAGGAAACCAACAAAACTTGAAGACACAAAGGGCGGTGTTAGAAGTTCAAATTTAAAGTTGACATTTAGGCAAGCAGCTCGAAATGATTTAAAATGTTAGTGCTTGCTTCTTAGTGTTTTCTCCTCCATCCAGCAACACTCACCATCATCAAGTAGCACGACGTGGTCGGGTCCCGCGGGCGCCGCCATTATGTTGAACTCGTCGTCTAAGGTGGGGAATGGGGCACTCCATCTGGAATCATGGGGAAATCCAAGCCTTAAGGAATTTTTCCTTAGTTATCCATTTTTTGGTAAATTTACATTTGGCTTTCAATCTGTACCAAATAGTTTAAGATACAGTTGCCCTTCAATAAAACATAAAAACTTGTAACACATGAATTTTGTAAAGTTTGACACTACATATACATAATTATGTGCATCTTAAGAGCTCTAATAAATTTGCTAAGATAGGTGTTAAAGCTTCGTAACTTCTCAAGCTTTCAAGGAGAGTACATCGGTTTCTTTTCTTGAAAATAAATATTAATTTATATTATGTGTTTCTCACCTAGGTGGAGCTCTAGTAGCAGACCGCGGCGCGTACAAGCCGAGTCCTCCAGGAGGAGACACTCCCCCACCTCCGGGGAGCACTGCTCCTCCCCCGCTGGCGCTGCCTCCCAGGCTTCCCAGCGAACTGTACGGGAACATCTGGAGATTTTGGGTATTATTAGAGCCATATAATTAGTTAAAATCATCAAAGGGTCATAATTACAATACTTTATACTATTTGGTAGGTAAATGTACATATAATCGGTTGGTCAAATATTTAGTGGCTTGAAGCCAAGTATAGAGGCAGAACTTAGCGATGGCCTTTTATTTATTTATTTATTTATTTATATATGCTATACACAATACAAAATTACATTTTAGAACTTATTCTAAAAGAAATGAATTGTGTGACCCTGTTGCTTGTTTAGTTTAGGGCATTGCACTTTTCTTACAATATCAACTTAAACTCTATTTTACTTATACTAATTTAGTTACTTACATGGCTAAATACTTAATAATATCCTTTAAAAATTGTAAACATTATGTTATTATGTACATAGTTTTATGATAAATATAAATATGTATGAGATCTGTTATCTATGACATTATATTGCGATATTCTTACATACATTATATGTATATAATTTTGTTGCATACTTACAATATATTTTATTCTCTATGAGATCAGTTACTTACATTATTAGGATCTTTAAATGGAATCATCTTGTAGGAATTCATCTATTGAGTAATAACTTTTTTTTATTAGGAGATTTTTTAATTTGGCTTTGAATGTTCTTTAAAGATTTCATACTTCCACTGTCTTGTCTACCCTCGATATATTTTATCCAGCTATGTATTATATTTCATACATAAGGATACGTAACAGAACAGTACTCACCTGTTGCGGCTGCGTGTGGAAGTGGTTGAAGTGCGAGATGGGGGGGTGGCACTCGGTGCGGTAGGGGTGCGGGGAGCGCCGGCGGGGGGACGCGGGCGGGGAGCGCAGCTCGGGGGAGCCCGGCGCCTCGCTCGCTGCGAACGGGTACCCGTCTAGTGGGGAATCAACTCGGACACTTGCACACTCACTGGCTATACTTATAATATGAACATCAAACATGAAGTTGTACTGAACAGATCAGGTAAACGACTATATGTTGATTTTCACATTGATTTCAGTATTTATGCAGTATATTATTTTTCTATGATTTCCTTTTCTACGACCAGAGAAGAGAAAGAGAGGGATGAAATTCCTTGATCCGATCGTATTTCGTCGATCTATCAGCAAGTCTGTCAGTGACACTTGACAATGACAGTTAAGTTTTTTTTTTTCTTTTATTAATGGACTCTGCGGCACCGCCGCAATTTTGCCAATGTCACGTCACAACACAGAGCTTTGAAGTCCATGCTTGTCGCCCTTGTGGCCCGATCGTTGTTCTGTGCGTCACAAGGGGGACAAGACAGGTTTTTCTTTATATTTTTGTTACCCCTTTACGTTAAACGACTTGGCTTATATGGATGAAATTTGGCATAGGAATAGATTATTAGATCCTGCATTAATACATAGGCTACTGTATCCCGGCTTAATTATGGTTTAAACCACGGGCGCTGCTATTTTATCTACACGGGGTTATTGGTAACAAGCGCATAATCTTTAAAGATTGCTTCAGTACGTCAAAAGCTACAACTTATTATACCTACGACTTTTGGAAATTCACCGAATAATTTTCATAATGTAACGACACTCTCACTTCTTTACAGTTATTATTTTTCTTTAACAGAATATAATGGGTCTTAATATGGTTTATATAATTAATAACGTGGTTTAACTATTAGTCTAAAACTTGAAAATACCAAGTCAGTTTTTGTTGTTCGAAATATTTTGTCTGTATACTGTCATAATAATCAAACTGTCGAAACCACCTGACCTGCCACCAACGTTCCGAAAGAGAGGGATGAAATAAAAAATCCTTGCAACGTTCCAATTAGAAATTGGCATTTTGATTAGTTGTATGAAATGTTTTAACAACAAAAACTGACTTTTTATTTTCAAAGTTCTAGACTAATATTAATTCAACCATGTTTTGTAATAAGACGCAATTTGTATTAATTAATTTCTTCTACATTATCCAACCCTGAAGTTCGATCGATATTATGTGCGTAAGTTTCATGCGAAGATATGATAAACATGGTAGGATAAAAGTAAGTACTTACTTCCATGTTTATTACATCTGAAGCATGAAATTTACGAAATATAATAGCAAGGGTATACACATACCTGTAGAGCGGATGATGGCGACAGGGCGGGCCATGGGCGGCAGCGGTGGCGGGGGCAGCATGGAGCTGCTGAAGTAGGGCTTGGGGCTGCGGGACAGGCTGTGCACCTGGAAGACAAAATACATTTGTTGAGTACCAGAGAAACGAAAAATAATATAATAATAAGGTACGGGTCAAAGAAGTTTCATGTCACAACTCGGCCCCACTCCGCATGTTTACCTACTGGATGCGAACGGCATGGCATGTTACGTCTCATTGTTTTAGTGTAGCTGACATAGTAAGTAGGTACAAAAATACAAAACTTAAAACTTTTAGTTGGATATTACCTAGAAATATCTCAACTACTAAAAATTCTTGTATAACATATACATTGCCCCTGTGATATTTTTTGTGAACAAGGTAAGGTGTTAATTGTGACTTGCGAAAACGAACTTAAATTCCAGTAATAAACTAATGTACATATGTACTATTCGATTTAATATATTGCACCATTTTGGTGACCACTATGTATCCACACTAGATTGATTCCTGTGTTTTGAAAGAAAATAGTTCTTCCTTTACATGCTTTTTATTTCACAGCAAGAGCTGTTCATTTGTGGAACGCCTTGCCTTTGTGTATCAAACAAGCTCAGACTCTTGAGGCTTTCAAAACACAGGTTAAAAACTGGTACCTAAACTCAATAGCTCAATAATCTGCTGTTGAAATCGTGTGTTTATTGTTGTCTCCTTCTGTCGTTATAGTATGTAGGTATAATATGCATATGTGTTATATATTTATAGTTATTTACACTTATAAGTAATATGTGTTATTTGTTATTATGTATATAATATTGAATATTTTATTGTTTGTATAATATTTTCTCTTTTTTGAACACCCCATCCTTTATTTTTCTTTCGACTCCTGTCCATCCTACGGTTGCCTGGAAGAAATCGCTATTAGCGATAAGGCCGCCAGTTGTGGCACTATTTTTTAAGTCGTTTGTGTTTTTGTTTGTCTTTATTTTTTTTTCAATGTGTGTTACAATAAAGAGTTTTATCTATCTATCTATCTTTTATACCTGTAGCTGCTGCACATCGCTGGGCTCCTGGCAAACGAAGGTGACGAAGTCCCCGAGCGAGTCCTGCGCTGTCTCGTACTTGCCACTGCTGTGCTGGGATGTTAGACCCTCGGATGCTGGAATGTTATAATGGTTCGTGTTAGATATCAATAAGTAAGGTCATATAAACATTCTATTGTCCTTCGATAGAAGAAGATCATGTTTAAATCTAAAAGCGATTTTTTTTTCAAGATTTTGGAGTAAAATTTGTGATTCATTTAGTTTTAAAAATAATTACAAATAGGTAGATGACATTGATCTCAAAACTGGATTTTGATGTTTTGTGTAATATTGGACTAGATGGCACTGACTAACATGACCTATCAACTTCCTGGACCTGATACTACTACCATACCAAAACTCATGATGACCTCTTGCTTTATTGTGAAAGAGGATCAAAACAAACCAACAAGCAAATCTTTTACTACTCCTATAAATAGAATAGCTTAATAATGCCTATAACTTTTATTTATTTACTAGTGGCCGCCCGCGGCTTTGCTCGCATTATTTTGAGATAAAAGTAGCCAATGACACTTCTAAGACCTCATACTGCCTACATACCAAAAATCATAATGATCCGCCAGCCGGTTTTGCGTTATAGGCATTTAAATAAACAGACACACAGATAAATACACAAGAAATCTAAAAACTGCTGGAACGTGTTTTGATGTAAAGTAAACAAGCAAACAACTATTTTCTTATATTATCTTCTATGTTCAGATATTGACCCTCTTCAGCTATTATATGTATATGAAAATGTATTTTCTCGTTTTCTATTGTATTTTGTTTTGTACCGTGTTCAATAAAGTGTCAGTTTATGTCACCTGTAGGATGTGTCTCGGTGGCGGGCGGTGCGTGTTGGTAGAAGATGGTGTTGGCTGGAACTAGCGGGGACTGCGCGCTCAGGGCGCCCGAGCTGTGCGGTATACCTGCTGACAAAGAAACTACGTTATTATAAAGAAATTACGTTATTCATTATGTTAAAGCTGGACTAAAGCCTGGTTTTAAAAGTTTAATCTGTTACATTTCTACTGTTACATTTGCAAAATTGCAATAGGTTTTGAAGAGATCTATCTGATCAGGCAGAAAATAGACTTTTGGACAAAATGACTGCCAATTTGAGGCATTCCAGTCAGTCAGTTATTGGTTTCTGTTAATAGATATAGCTAATATTTGATGGGTAATGTGAGAACTTAGATGAACTGGGCTATATAATAATCATAGGGCATAAGAGTTAGTTGCAGATCTTACTTACACCAACACAGTATAAGTATAGGTAGGTACGAAACTAAAATATCGTCCATGATAATATCTGAAGATTTTATGGTGTAGAAAAGCGAGGCCTATGCCCATCTCCGGATGAAAAACAAAAATGGCTGTGAATGATGATGATGATAACAATAATAATAAGATATTCCGCACCCATACAGGTATCAAATATAGCTTTACCCTACCTCCCACAAAGGTGAATCCGCCTACAAACTCCAACTTATTCTGTGTCCTATCTCATACAAACTGGGACCTAATCTAGGGCCCAGGGTTCAGTAACTTCTTGAATCACTGACTAATTATATTCACCGATTCACTATATTTAGAGCGACCGCATGTTACTCGAACCACGGTTAGAATACAAATTGTTACAAATTATACAATGCAATTGTTTATTTTATTCTTGTATTGTATTAGTGATTTTGTATGATTGGTATTTGATCGGCGATTAGTGGGAATTGCGTTTTCGTTTTGTATTTTGAGAAATTATAATTTGCGTACAAAGATGTTATTATTGTTATGTTTTAAATTTACATTGTTATCGTATAGATAGAAGCTCAAGTATTTTTAACGAAGTATTTGAATATGTCCTGCAACAATTTCGAGAAATCGTTGGTGCCAAAACGAGTAGTAATAATAGAGGTGTGGGAATATACATTAAATGGAACAAAATACTTATTTAGCGGTGCAGATTCTTGAACGGTATACTCCTCAGCACTTTTTTATGAAGAATAATGGCCCCACGCTTGTCCAAGATTTACTATCAGCCCGCTACTTTAGATGTAAAAGTACTAGGGTAACATGAATGATGAAGATACAGCACTCACTGAAGCACTGCGAGACGAGCATTGTAGAGGGGGTGGCGCGCTCCGCAGGGGGTTCGAAGGGGGCCGGCGCGGGACTGTTGTACCCGCAGTAGTAGCCCGACTCCAGCTTGATGCCCCCACCGGAGCCCGAGGGGGACTCCGAGCCCGACTCTTGGAGGATGGAGGCTGGAATGTTGGGAAGATGAGGATTCATATCAATGGTTAGGTCTTGTTACAATCTTTACTTTACTTTATGACACGTAAAATTTTAGCTCATGGATAATAAGTCAGTAATTAACATCATTTCAAAAAAACATTCTAAAATAGGTTAATTATTACTTCACAATAAATTTGTATTGCTGCCCTTAGATTTAAGTATCTTCACTTAGAGGTGTTTTTTTGTTCAATACAGTGTTTTCTGATTTATTTCATTGACAATCTATGGTTAGTACTTTTATATCTATACACAAAATAATTAAATATACAAACCTTTAGACAACTTCCACAGTTCCTTCGACGAGAAGACTCCAGTCGCTAGAATAATATCGTTGCAAATTACGCCGTTGTAAGGATTGTGACTATAGCCTGAAACCCACCAGTCCAGACGTTAATCTACCAATTACAACACGGACACAGACTTTATAGGGACAGGGACTTAAACCCACCAGACTAGAGACATCAATCTAACAAAAAATGGCTGTAATCAAGTAATCTAAGGGATTCAGGGCTATTTTGTGATTCTACTTTAATTTAACAGATGGTTTTGGTCTTAAAAATAAAGGGACAATTCAATAGAACAACTCGAAGAAAAATGCTATTGAAATCGGATGTCACCAGTTTTATGATTTTTTTTTAATGATTATATTGGTAAACTCTTATAGAAAAGATAAGGAACCCATAATTCAAATAAAATATTAGAGATTCTTCGGTTGGTGGTTTTTGTCTCTGACAATAAATGACCACTGTGAAAATCTCACCTCACGCGTAGAAGCCAATAAAATCAGCAAATAAACAGTAACATCCGATTTCAGCAGATTTAATATTAGAAAAGGAATCAAACGCCTGTTTCATCACAGGTTTGAGAAAAAAAACTTACAAACAAGCCACAAACAACATCGATTAATCTGGTCGAAAGTCAATGCTATTTTAATGTTTGTCAAAAAACAATAAAGTTAGAATTACTCTCGTTCTCGTGAAAACTATCACCAAAACAAGATTTATAAAATCGTTCATCACATTAGATCAATTTGTATTGGATAGTTTACACTATGAGAATTATTTAAACGAAAGATTTTATATAAATCATAATAATATTAAAATAGCATCAACCACAAAAGTATCAAAAACACCAAACATCAATTACGAGAAAACATCAATAAACAACATCAAATACATCGAAAAAGAGAAGGAACACAGACTACAATACAAAAACTTATGAAACGTTCTCGCAGACAGTCGAAGAATTTAGAAAAGCAAGGGGTGTGAGTGCAAGCCAATATATTACTGGATGAGATCTCAAAATGCAGGACAAATTATAAAAAAAACACGTGTTGTGCAGACTGGTGCCAATCAAACCGGAACTCTTGGAATTTTGGGTCTGTGGCAATCAAATTCTTTTAATTGGCGAAATATAAATACTCGTATTAACTGCTCCGAATCATTGGAATATAAATAAACTGCCGACTAGATTGCAGATTGAAACGATGTAAGAGTTTTGATTCATAATAGTTTTGTTATACAAGCTATTCACTGCATTGCTTATAAATTGCGTTGTTTTACGTATGTACTGTAGTTTTTAAACTTTGTTATAGCATCATAAAAGTACCTACATTTTTGCTAAATAAACTTATCTTTATCTTTTATAAAAAAGTAAAACTCATCATATTCAATGATACGTCTATGGTTTGATTGAAATTTTTTAATAATGGTTCATGGTATCCTATAGGTACAATTTTGAATATTTTACATATTAGACCCTGGTTTTTAAATCCTAATCTATAGGTGTTGCCTGAACTATATTTAGTAACCAAAATAATATGGTTTTTAGATTTTGATTGCCACAGTGCTACGACAACAGCGACACCGCCATCTAGCGGTGGTTACCTTTAGTCTTTGCCTCGTGTTCGTTCTCTTTCTCCCTAGGCTGGGGGGAGAGCGAACCGCTCAGTATATCTGAAACGTGATCTCATATTGTACAGCAGGTTTACTGAAGGTTAGATCGTACGTTTGCGTGCACCACCGTTTTTTTTACTATTTAGGTACTCTTCTAATCGGATATCTAGCTAAAATTCCAAAAAACTCGACATTAGATTGTTGAATTTGAACAGTGGCGCCGCGCAATGTACGATTTCCTCTTGAAAATACTCGTGAACATCAGAAATTTTGATGCGATTTCCATCGAATGTGTGAGATGAGAGGTGATGCTGTTGAGCTTCTTTTAGCAAACGTGCTCTAATGCTGTTATTCATAATTGAGTCATCATTCAATCATAAAAATGTACCGAAACGAAAGTTAATTTGAGAGAAATAGTAAGGGAATTCACAAGTTCGATATATGTCTAATTCATGAACAATTTGATGGAGTAATTGCATAAATAATATACGCCATTATTTTCTAATTGACATATCTACCACTAAAGCATAGCATTCTATTTGATTTGTGATAGTCTACTACAGTTATTTTATAACAAAATAAACAGAATTTGTCTTAATACTAAATATAACTTTGACATTTATTAAATTTTCTTTGTACAAATAATAATTAAAATTGAATTAAGTTTAGTTTTTATACCTATTTTATGTCTAATTTGCACACCAGTAATGGTTGAGATGTATGATTCTAATATTTGATATTTTATCACCTACCATCATGTAACACAACTACATCTGGCAAATAAATGAATCTTTATCTTTATCTTTATAATAATAACCAATTCTTTGTCCATGTGGTCAACCAGTTGTAATAAGAACCACACAAATCATTAGTTTAGTTATGTATTCTCTAAGATTTTAACCAATAACCCGTTCTTAGTCAAATTGATAGCCAGAATGTTGCCTCAATCTATAGTTTACATCATCTGAGTTTCGTACAACCAAGGTTGAGCGTAATCCCTTGAATTGGAACTTAAGACAGGCCTTGCTTCGCCAGCAACCTTATGTCTATAACCACATGCACAAAGAACCCAAAAAAAAGAAACAAAGAAGCAGCAATAATAACAGAGCGAGAGACCTGCAGGCCTACCACAACGTTTTTAAAAGCAGTGTCATTGCCGCTCGGCTGCGATTCCGCTGAAATTCAATGCTGCTAATATTCGTACCACAAGCTTATGACGTAATATCGCGTTCCAGCGGATTTCAAGCGGATTAGGGATGAGACACTGAACGAATGATTTCGCTAAAACTGCATAAAATGAAAGAGTTTGTGATAAAATATAGCACAACCTATAGTAATTTTGCTTTCAAAATTTGTCACTGTCACTGATTTGAAAACAGTTCTATATTTTCTTTGAAACTATCGTACTTGTGTGTTGCCAGATATCGGCTTTAACCGTATTTAGCTCTTTTCAAATACATAATGTAGTAAAAAAGCACAATAACAATTATAAATAATAATAATAAATAAATAATAATAATAATTATTACAATTATAATTTAATAATTATAATACATAGAAAAAAATGAGACAA
Organism: Macaria liturata; assembly: GCA_964023185.1. Taxonomy (NCBI): domain Eukaryota; kingdom Metazoa; phylum Arthropoda; class Insecta; order Lepidoptera; family Geometridae; genus Macaria; species Macaria liturata. The sequence goes on along the minus strand of OZ026831.1, from coordinate 1,042,251 downwards.
ACATATAATTGCAGATTGAAAAGGCACAATTATTTGTGTATGTTTGGTACATAATTTGGTACACGAAGAACACAATATACCTTCAAAGGGTGTTTACAAATAATATTAATTGTTGTGTGCGGGCCGGTCTATTTGTTTTTTATTATATATATGTTATTGTGTTATTGTGAATCGGACCCGCGATTCTCGGAACTAGAGGCTGAAATTCTACCAGCAAAGCTACGGGTCGGTAAACCAAAATATTGTCAGTGAAATTGTAATGAAACTAATGAAGTCTTATGAAGACCTTATGAAGAACTTATGAAGACTCTGTAGTGACGGACGAGCAATTAAAAAGGCAAGAAAAAACAAGTGACATCAAATACATGACTGATGACAGATTATTTCTGCGCACCACCAAAACACGAGATGCTTAAAAAAATTATACCACTACTACTAGTGTGATGTCGACTTTATCTAACTTGTAAGTACAAATTATATAACACCCAATTTACGCTTATTCCATTTCCAACATTTTACATTTTCCAACTTTTTTCCAAAGTGTTCGTGCTTATTTGTATACAGAAATAGTACGAACTGCCAGATCACTATGTCTTATTCTCTTTTTTGCTTGTGTGTGTATAAAAAATGTCATGTACGGTATAAAAAAATACTCTGGTAGCACTGAATGATTTTGTAAACAAACTACCATAACAAACTGCCTATAAATTATAACTGTTTTATATAGAAATGCATTGGGTCCCCGATTTAGAGGTGATACATTTGGTGCTGCATGAATACTACACAGTATGATGGACAGAATACCGCATGAATATGTTCATGCACAGTGAAAAACTTATCTAGATAAACCAAACACTTTGGATACGCTTCTTAACAAAAAGTTGATTTCTTCAAGCGGCTTTTTGTTCTCGATACAAGCTGATGGAACGTGGTGGATCACCATGACTGTGATCACGATACCAAGACGGTGACAAACCATCATCAACTTCTTACGAGCAAGCAAGGCTGCAGTCGGATATACTCCTTCTATTGGAGCTGGACGATGATCACATTCCTCTGCAAGCAGTATAACCACTTAGTAGACGAACGTTTACTCGTGTAAATTACTTTTCTGTGTGAATACTCTATACATACGATGTGGATACATAAACTAAATTTTTTTTTTCAATAAATTGATGTTATAAGCTTGAATTTATTTTTACTGGACGACAGTTATTATGTTGGGGAACAATAACACAGAAGTTAGCTCTAATTAATCATCCTTTTTAACTCTAAGATATCATTTAGGTTGTTAGCTTATGCGTTCTATATTGTGTCTCAACTATACTAATTTATAAAATAGGTTTGTGTGGTGTAGGCATAGTGTGTCGTACATAGTCTAACTATACTGCTACTTTATACCTTTAAGCACAAGATGGGACCTATTTAAGATTTATGTTTAAATTAAACAAATAGTTATTGTACATTTTGTCTTATTAACAGTTAATACCCTATTCACAATAGTATATAACGAAGGGCACTGAGCAAGTCACTGTTCTCAAAGCTAGGCTACACCAACATTCTGCATAACGATGCCCTGCTGCGGTACTGAATCATCGTGATATTGCCACCTCATCTGTTGTGGCGGTAGTGTGATCTCGAACTGGGTCCCTGCTGTAGTTTTGGGTCGTGATAGTTGGCTCTTTAGCTTGCTGTTGGCCGATGAATAATAAATAGCTGCAGCTTGAGATTTTTTTTCGTTGCTCCACATATTCACTGGTGTTCGGTATTTTCGCAAAAATTGTGCCGAACCACACACACATAACCATTGTATATCAATTAAATTCAGTTTTCTTTCATATTTTCAATAATTCAAAGGATTTAAATGGAAAAATATCTCAAATACGCAAGCAGATAGCAGCGTTTTTAGCATCTCAAAATAATGTCAAATTGACAGCTCAGCGATAATGATTCCGCTGGCAATTAGACGTTATGGTACCGATTTAGGCAAAACGCCTAGGAAATGAATGAACAAAATCGCGTGACGTCATCAAAACCTCGACGCGCCGCGACACTGATTCCACCTTATTTAAACGTCAGAAACTAGACGTTGTAGTACCGATTATCGCAGCAGCACTGCTGCAGTACTGCTATAAGACGTTGTGGTAGGCCTGCTGGCAGAGCGTCGCTCCCATTACCGTAGCTATTGATGAAGTTGGCGAGGTACAAGTCCAGTTCCCGGACTGACACGTTGATGTGGTACGGGTTCACGCAGAGCCCTGGCTGCGAGCACTCAGGGTGCTTCTCGAGGCGCTCCCCGTCGGTGCTCTCCAGGGGTATGGCTTTGAATAGGATTACCATCACCAGGTCGAGCCGCCATACCTGGAATTTGAAATAAGGTGGATTGAGATTCTTGTTGAGTAATTCTAAGCCATAATAGGTGAGGTCTTTAGGAGTCTATCATTGTTCTTCCAAGATTTGAATAAATTGAATATTTAAGGACATACTCCTAAATCAGATCTTTTCTTATCTGGGGCAAGGCTGTAGCCAAGTCGAGCAAAAAAGCAGCTCGGTCGTGCCATCTTTTTCCCGACGCAATTCAGCCCATGTCGCTGCTCATGTTTGTCTGTAAACGTTTAACCTTAAATTTACTTGAAGCTTCTAGAGGTCGTCTTCTATTCTACCTAATCTTACCAGCGATGTCAAGGGCACACTGTCAATTTGACAAAATCTAGAATCATCTCACCTTATCCGCCTGCCTGAGGCAGTCTATCCGCCTCATCTTGCCCTTCTGGTCCGGGTTGGAAAGCACGCACACCGCTGGCCGCTTCCCCGTGATGCTCAGCACGAAGTCCTCCCGGCAGTCTTGTGTGATGTCCTTCCGCAACTTGCCTAGTAGACGCGACGCCCATTTTTGTTTCACTTCTGCTTTCTCGTTCTGGAACATTTTGGATTGGGGCTTTAGTTTTTTTTTCGTGTATTGAATGACAAGATAAAAAAATAGATTGTTTCAGGGAGAAGCTCACAATACTTGTTGCAATAAATTTCAAAAGTCTTTTATCAAATTAAGAAGCAGTGTACTAAGAATAAAGACGGTTTGAATGTCATAAAAATCACTTATAATATACATTTTTATGTAATATGTACTAGGTACGGAAATCGAACTACATACTTTCATTTTTAAACATTATCTAGTAACTTATTACTGCTTCGATATGGTGAGGGATCATCATCATCATATACGCAAACTTTTATACATCGGTTAATTTTTAACTATTTTGTGAGTTAAAAATATATTAATATTTCCGTTTAGAACATTATAGAACATTACCTGCAATTCATATTTAGTATGCCGTTCCTCCTCGAGACTCATCCGTTTCTCGTGTTTCTTGTAATATTTCCGTTTGGCCGCTTGCAAATTGAACCAAGTATACGAAAAGGACTTTACAAATGGCATGAGGGCCTCTATGAACGGATGGAACTCGTCCTGTGAACAATCAAACAGTTTACAAGCTAGTTTTAGGTTATGTCGAAAGTGGAGCCCAACGTGGGACTAAGATGAACATTGGCACCCAACGTTGTTGTTTAGTCTAAGTAAGATAACTCTGCGCGCGGATACAATTTGAACGAAGAAGATCATTTGTAGTAAAAATTTTGTATCCAATCGTGCGCAGAATTATCTTGCGAGATATCTATGTAGAAGATTGGCTCCCAACATGGTACTAAAAATATGTTGCCATTCTATTTATATGACTTGCATGATATGATTTTAATCTTTGGTTTTGTTTATAACATGTATATTTACTTATGAATATTATTAAGTCTAGTGTGTTGCTTTTAGGTATTCACAATCAATGCTTTGTCGTTCGGATAACGATCATTTTAGAAAAATCCCATGAAAATTGTTTTATATTAACTTCCATGCGTCTTCTTGCGATAGTTAAGAGTTTAACAAAAAAATTGGGCTAGTAAAATTATCATTTTTAACAATAAGTTGATAAGGTATTTATCAAACGTTATCCAAACTCGAAAGCAAAATATCTTAATACAAAACTTACTAACATTAAGACAGTGATTAATCGAAGTATAAAACATTTATTTACATACAAAAGCGCTTGCAAACAATGAGTACACGTCAGGGTACACAAACCAGACAGTGATGTTTTATACAAACCGAAATAAAAAAACTTGACAGTTGACACTTTAGGCATGTTTTAACAGCAAGGTACGAAGCAATTGTCTGTTGGATTTGTGGTTAACAGTAAATGAGAACACATAATACCTGATAGTACCTACAGCAATACAACGATGCAATTGTCTGTCGGATTTTTATGTAACAATAAATGAGAACACATATATCTGATAATAACCAACACTTTTATTCAATTCATTCAATTCATTTATTCATAATCACAATATTGGTAGGTCAAATAATCTTAAAGTATATACCTAGATAGTATGGGCTCCATGTTGTAGCCTCACGGCATGCAAATGATGATGATTATCAAGCTCACTTATACAAATAGCCAGTAGGTATCAGTGATGTTCCAAGATTTGGATTTTAAAGCCCCGAGTGATACACCATAAACCTATTGCAAAACATAAATGCTTACTTACGCTTAATTATCGTTATCATAACTTCCAATATAACACGATTTCAAGTATTACGTAACATGAGTTTCTGGCAGATTCAATAACGCTAAAATTAAATATGTTACATTTATTCAATGTCTCAATTTAGTAGATCTAGATCAGATTATTGTATTAATTAAAATCATTTAAGTAGGTAGGTATATTAAATTCCCACAACATATTGCCGACATTTTATCTTATACCTACCCACAAAAATAAACCCATCTAATATTTACACTTTTTATAACAGTTATATTACCTAAGTAGTCTGATTTGTCATGTCACGCGTAAATGTGACGTAAAAACTAGGGCAGACTATCCCATTTAATTACCGCAGGAACTTTATGATCGCCCATTTCAACTAAAATTACAACCACATAAAAGTGATTTAATTTAATAGAGCTAATTAGGTACTGTGCTCTCTTTTTAAATAATATCAATCGTAGTTTTCCTTCTTTGCTAGCAATGTTTTTCCCAATGTAGAAAGTTTTCACCTGAAAACGCAACTGTCAATGATAAACGGACATGAAAGTTTATGAAAGCTTTTTTTCTCGAATGGGATTCAAATTAAAATATCGTTTCGAAATGATAACTTTCTTCTATCCGAATAGTTTACTTTTGTAATTAAATACACTGATCAAATTTAAAAGTAGAAAAAACTTTTTTTTTTGAACGGAGTAAGACTAATATATAATATAGGTACTGAAGTACAATTGAAACTGACATTGACATAACTATCTGTACAACTAATGTACAAGATAAAGAAAAGCAAAAGTAATCTAAGCACTTTAGAATTCAAGACACACTCTAAACTAATTGTACCTATTGTTACTACGATATAGGTCAACGGATTTTTGTACGAACAAAACTCAACCCATTTGATATTCAAATCGCGTCAGAACAAATGTACAAGTGTTGCCACTTGAATCATAACTTTATTTATTATTTATTCATTATGCGTGTGCGATTTGTGATTTATTGGGCACTTGACACTGGTAACATTGAATCGGAATTTTTCGATTGTTTGTCTGAACGCGTGAAAGTATTTGATTTTCGGAGAATCGAGGATAGAGATCGTATCTGCATTCTGATTCTTGGAATACCGTTTGTACTTACTCGTATTGCCTGATTTCCATAATATGGATATTTCGCTTGTATGCTAAGTTTTCCTTGTTACTCAGGACAATGTCTACTTTTATTTTTGTGAGTTTATATAGTATTGCACAAAGTACTTATACATTGACTCTGTATTTCTAACTAAAACGATGGTTCTGATCTAGTGCATCACGTCAACCTGAACTAAGAAGAATTTTCGAGAGAGAACAGCAAAACCTATAAAATATGAGACAAATTCAAAAATGTTCGTTAAAATCTTTATATTCCTCAAGTCCCCGTGTACATACATACACGTAAATGTACATATGTTATATCTACCTAATCCTAAACACACATACTCACACGGAATCCAAACTCAAAACGAATGACTACCAACCGTCTACCAACAAACAATCCAGTCATAACATCTAGTTGGCCACGGCAGCAGACACCGCTGGCTGCCAGGATCTGGTCACGTGACTTCATTCATCTCATTAGTATTTTTGCCAACTGGAACGGTTACTAAGGAACTGGTTTATACTTAGCAGGCGTATAAGTCCATAGCTAGTTAAAAACTGATATAATACAACTGTTGTGCGATTTCCAAAGATAACTAAGTAGATAAACAAGCAGTTCGTCATTGTAGACTGAAAAGAGGTATTTTTATCTAGTATATGTACTCGTAAGTATGTGAATGGGAAAGAATAACTACTCATTTTGTAAGGTTTGTACCTACTGTTAGCCAAACTGAGTAGTTAGGCCATATCGCAGTTCTTAGACCGTTTTGAAAACTTTTTTGAGTTCGCCGTTCTCCTACAAACGTACCTCTACGAAATACGTTATATTACAGTCCTCTATGATTTAAAGGACCACAAATAATTCCAAAAAAACATGATGATACTATAAAAGTCAACCCATGAAATATCCTAAATTTGATATGAAAATCTTTGTACAAAGCACCAATTTCCCGTTACAACGAAATCGATCTAGCTCGTGCAATTTAGTGTATGAACTGCAATAGCAATACCGAGTTCTATTTCCGCCCAACTTTTGACGCAGTAGCCTTGAAGCGCTGGCGTATTCATAATCTCCTATCAATCAGCATAAAACTATCAACATAGATGCCCAACAAACTATGAATGAACGTAAAAAACATCGTCGTAGTAGAATAAAAACAAGCCTTGCCAATAATGCTAATACACTTACCTAGAAAATAATAGTCAATACTTAGATTTTTAGTATCGAAAGATCGCTACCAAAGCAGCATGAGTGTAGCATGAGTGTGATACATGTATAGTTTTAAACGAACGGAGAGTGCTCTATGCACTTACAAAATGAAGCGCTTAAATTATTCCATTACTGCTCGCTCGTCGGTGCGTAAAATAGTATAAAAGTGTACTAGCCAGATGTTAGTACTAGTAGGTACTATTAGCCTACTGGCAAGAATATGGTGTCGACCGTTGACCCAATGAAAATATTTGCCCAGGTTTCACTATGCGGCTGGTTTGCCAGGGGATTCACGAGGTCCTGCCAAGAGGCAACCCCTCGGGCAGGCCAACACGTCTGAGCCACGTCCAAGTCTCAAAGGAACTCTCGCCAAGATACTGTTTTGACTGGGGACTTGCTCTAACCTTGAAATCTTACAAAATACTAGCTTGATAAAACGGAAAAAGTCAATTGTTTTAGAAATTTGGCAGTGCCCGTATGTACAAACGGTTTTGTTGCACTATTTTGCAAGTAATTCATACCAATTTACGAACAAAACAATAACATAAAACCTCAAATATGGCCCGACCAACCTCAACTTCGGAGCGCGCCAAAACAGCGCGGCGAGCCGGAAAAAAAGCAAAATACAAAATGGCTTCATAAACCTATCACAATCGCGCGATAAGGTGCAAATATTTGGCAAATATAAGAACAACACTGGATAGTAAGATTATTGGCAAAGGTGCGGGTTATAGTGGAATTTCATAGTAACGGACCGGGTGGGTATGAAACAATTTGTTGCTTACGTTAACCGATCAAGGATTTTGACGTTGCTACTTTTTCATTGATGTTTTTTTACTAGCGGCCAGTTTCCTTACGTTTATGTTGAACGAGGATTTTAGAGCGATACCTATTCAATGTTTTGATTGTTCTTATCTTTTATGTTTATTCGTACCTATTTACTATTTGTGAATAATATTATGATTGTCCTTTTTATTTGATTAACGGTTTCCCATATTATGTATTACCGAATGGCAATAATAGTAATTATCCTTGGCCTCTTCGTCCTTGGATTTGCTATCTTAACAATTTATTGCTGTTACTTCCTCGTTTAGGATCTCCTTACTTGTAAATACATCCCACAATCCTGATAGCAAGCAGATACGGTCGAGTGGACCAACACAATGTTTATCGACTAAATCACAACTGATAGGCCATAAAGCTATGCCTAATCGAATCAAACAAACTATTAGGACCACTTCCAACCGTCGATGCCAAAACACTGGAGTGCGTTCACCCCGCATTTTGGCGGCAAATCGGAGTTTACTTCATTATTATTTTTTTCCGGCATTATTGTGCGGTCCAATTTATTTTATAGATATTGGCGCTGGTTCATCGGGGATGCCCTGTTCTTGGCCATGGCACCGGTTGGCGTACCTAACTGGGGCGCTACGTCACTCAGCCGCACTGGCCAAAATCACGGCACACGCGGAAAGAAAAAAAACTTACGCGTCGCCGCCATGTTTGCCACGCGCCGAGTTGGCGCGCAAACGCAACAAGTCCGCGCACAAAACGAGTACTTTGCGCGTATTGTATGCACTTTCTGCTTTAACTGACACTGCACGTACTTCTACAATAAATCCTTACGTGGCTTCGCATGCATAATGCTTGCAAATTCGATTATATGTATTTGGGTACTTAAAGGAACGCACGCGGAATTCGCCGCAAGAAATATCACGTAGCGGAGTGAAGGACGGACGGACTATGTAGTAGATAATAACAATAAAGCATGGCCGATGTTGTATGCAGTGACGGGAGCTAAGCAGCTGAGGTGAAAGCTAATGATCCGTCGCTATACATCTACGGACTTTGATATTATCATGACATGATCTGGTTCTATGTTGCTTTAGTTTTCCTGGTACACTTACTAAATATTATATTAGGATAGTTGTGTAATTTGCGTATGTTATGAATCCGTATCTTATTGATAATCATGTTCCTTCCTAGAGCTCGGTATGGTAGAGGTCACTAAGTTATGAAACGCAAAATTCTCAAAATTCATGATGTCTGGATGGCACGGGTAAACGAAATATTTCCACTAGGCAAATGGTTTCAAATGTTACCTACTATAAGTCAGACATACATTTTCTATTGTCCATTGGATGAATTCTTTATACATTTTCACAAGCGAAACCTAAAATAGAAGCAAAAAACACTCAAAGGCGCTTTTTTATTATTATCAGCATTTAACAACAACTTTAGAAACGAAAGTGCAAGAGCAATTGAAACGTTTTATTTAGAGAACAAACAAAACGTTTTAAAATCCAAATCAATTCTGCCTGGGTTTTATAGAGCTCGTATCTAGGTGCTGAGAACTCAGTTAAATCTCGTCTATTTTTACACCGCACCGCCATTTTACGACACTCCTAGGTATATTATACCTATTCTGTGTCAAGAAAACAATATTCCGATCATCAGAATAGATCACAGCGGTTTGAAACAGGCACGGTAAAGATAGATGCAGAATGCTTCGAATCTTGATGTTTGTTAGATATACGATAGAAGGAATTTCTCAATCAACTTAATTTAAAATGCTAATTCTTATAAGAAGTAGGTATACACCGACTTTATAGAAGAAGGTAAACATCGTAAATACAGTTTTTCAATGATTCTAGTAGGTATATTACGTTTTCGTTCCTTGCGGGAACAAGACAACGACGGTATATTTTTTTTGTTGTGTTTGCGATACTTTAACAATTACGACAAACGTTTATTTACTCAAATAAAAATAAAAGGAATGTGATACAAACTTAAAATTGCCTAATGTGTCAATAATCAATCTAATTCTATAAAAGTAGTTTTTTCGCTTTTCTCTTTTATCTTCATATGTAAAACAAATAAAATGAAGTTTCATTGAAACGCAAACTAAAATTCAATTTGAAGTCACTTCCTTGCTCGTTGTCCCAACAATGTTCTGCAAATCGAGTATAAATGTATCCTAGTTCTGTATACTAGGTATGTAGGTATACAGAGGCATTGGTAAACAATTAACGATATTTATAAAATAAAATGAAAAAGCCTTTATTTCTATCACAATATTTTACACTACTTATATCTTTTATTTAAAATTAAAATCACCATTATGATAATTACACCCTTAACCAATTTAACCATAAATCACATCTGTCACGTGCATAACGTAATTACGTGCGTGCGTACGTGACGATATTTAATCTAGAGTAAATAGGTTTCTTCTAGGCAAGCGTGCTACAATCTTGTGACTACAGTGGTGCTTAACATCAGGCAGGCTGTAGTCAAACGATAGTCTATTTAGTGATAAAAAATATATGTTTATTATGTTATCTTTTTTCTAACGCACATAAGATTCGATAGCGACAATTGTTGTAATATCGAAGCTTCAAACACTCTCACAATCTCTTGTCAAATATTCGACAAAAATTCTCAATCTTTGGCATTCTAGTTTTAGACAGGATAGATAGGTTATTTATATTAGATTTAGATCAGGTTAGATTAATAACTCTCGCTAGCTTAGAATTTCATGATATATAGGTATATTTAAATTAGCTCCATATTTTATATATGTTTTGTAGAATAAAATGAAAAGTCCAGATTTCCTGAAGCTGCAATACCTCTAGTAGACGACAGCGAGCCCTGTATATCGGCATACCAACAAGTGAAGTATGGTAACAGCTGAACCGATGCAGAAATAGAAAATAGTTTCAAGAACTAAGGGCGTGGTCAGGCTCACAGCGGATAGAGGTTTGATATGCCCTTAATTTTTTTTTTAATATTTTTTTAACGATTTATTAAAAGCAAAGGTATGTTTGTTGGTCTATTTGTTCCTTTTTCACGCCACACAGAAGTGACGGATCATCATGATTCAGTATGGTGGTAGTGTTGTCATAGGCTACTTTGTACTTTTTGTTACTAAGCCGTAGGTTTGCTAGCGTCAGATACAACGAAGTTTAAGTAATATATGATTTATCAGTTATTAAATACTCGTAGTTCTCTAAAATGTTTAATATGTTTTTATCGCCTTTATATTCCTTATCACAAACAATAGTCTTTAAATCCGGTCCAGTACTAAACACATTTAATCTGAACATGTCTGCAAAAAGTTCAACAATACTTAATTAACTCGTGACATCTTTATATAGACCAAAGTAATCTTTTAAAAACTCTTTAAACAAATCACCTTCATAACTAGTACAAATGTTGGACTACTACGTAGCATACATTAACAACACGTTCAACATAATATGCTCGGTAGGTATCAGAAATAGTTTTATTTGACAAACGGACGTAGCATTGCAGCTGTCTCATAGAATATCTTGTAAAATTCTCTCGGTATTTGTTGTTATTTTTATACGTCCGCAACTCGAGTATTTTTGGGTAACTGAGATTTTGTAAAGGAAAACGTGTTTTAAGTCTTGTATTAGAGTCGCAAAGGCTGCGAGTAATTGAGACTGTCATATTACTTGAAATCACAAATTATTTGACCCAGACAATCAATTACATTTAAAAACCACTGCTGGTCACATATTCCAAAGGTTGACTACGTGGACAGTTGTTTATTATTTACTTCTGTTTTCAGTTATCCGTGGATAGAAAAGACTAGTAATTGGCTTACAATTTCGCTTTTTTTTTGAAAAAGTTTACGAGTAACATTTTTTCTTCAGTCTATGACACCGGCCGCTATTAACCGCTCCCCACCAGACTGCAATATGGTCGCCCTTCCAGCAAGTATTGCTCGTTGCATTCAAACTCTGCCTAATGCAATTCCAGCTTTCAATTACATACTCTCTCTCTCTCTCTTTCCCTCTCTCTGTTTCTCTTTTTCTCGTAGTAAAATACAAAAGGCAGTTGAGAATTTCGACTGCCTTTTGTAATTTCCCAGGACGTTTAAAGTTAAATCTGCTTATCTCTCTGCCTCTGACTTTATACCTAGCATCGTCGAGTCTATAAAAGCCTAATATGAAAATGGAATCTAGGTAAAATAATCCAAAACTAGTCTAAAACGCCTCCGCTACATGTGCCACCCCACCTAGCTTGCAATCGGGTCGACCTTCCAGCCAGTATCGTTGCATTCAAACTCTGCCTAATGCAACTCCAGCTTTCAATTACACTGCGCTCTGATATTCGATGTAGGATACTGATATTATCTAGGTGTTATAGCTGAAATAAATTGCTCATCAACATTATGTATCTAACCATTGCTGAGTATAGGACTCCTCTCTAGGACACAAAATAACAGTTCCTAGTTTATCTAATATCTTAACAAGCAGCGATCTGCCACGTTACATGAATTTAAAAAAATGGATAAATAAGAGGCACAATTATTTTTTGAGATCTATTAATACAGATATTGAACTACTGATGTTAAATTTGTAGAGTCTGCGTGCTGCCGCAGAACATACGAGTACGTTCTGAAGATGGATGTCATAACATCCGAAACGCGTAAACAACTTACGCGATTTACACGTGAGTGAAAACCGTTTAGTTAATATATTGTAGTTTCTCATCAAAAATCTCCTGTACACGTACAGATAATATGTATTCCTTAATTCCAGCTATGCGTCACAGCACTGCAGTCGGGCCTTCGTGCACTTTGAAAGCTATCGACAACAGAGTTTGCCACATTCATACGAATTTACTTACTTATTCCTAAATCTGCACATTCCCACATGTAAATCCCTGGGAGCCGACATCAAAGGGCAGCTTTAAGGCTACATCCTGATCAAGAACCAGGAAAACCCGCCAGAGACGCGACATTAAAACGCAAGAGGACATTACCATTCCTCCAGTACCGTGAATTTATTAGATAGAAGTACGCGAGGGAATAATCGAGTTTACTGTGACTTTACTTTAACTGCCCGTTTTTGTGGAGTGTAATTAAGTTAGGGTTAGCTTGGATTTCTAGAATTAGGGAGTTTTACATGCTTAATGTACTTACTTACTAGTCCTAAAACGTATTAACCAAGTGAATTTTTAAGTTAGGGCTAAAAAGTAGACTAAAACTGGAATAAATGTCAAGATCTTTTTCTACTTTGTAATGACGGGATAGCTACCGCGTCTGAATTACAGAAAGAAAAATAGAAACATTAATTATGGCAGATTTGAAAAAAACAAACATAATTAAGTACACAAAAAATACAAACATAAAATCTGCCACAACACAGCCCCAACTCAGCGTTAGGTATGCTAGTTGTGTGGAATTTTCCACTAAAGGCTTATTTAAGTAATCGTCAATAGTTTATGAAACTTTATCAAAGTTGAGCGCGATTGAAAACCCGTCGCCATTATTAATGTCCGTAAAATGAAATCATATGAACCATAATAATATGTATTTGTATTTGTTATTTGTATTTATTTATAACATCAATAATTACTTTATTTTCATTTCCCACATTATTGTAGAAAATATATATATTTTTTGTATAGATTGACATATAATACAAGGTTACACCACCAGTAAGGCAGACTCTCAGTCTCCGTTGACATCCGGGATAGTGCACGACACGACTGCGTTCTGCATTTATATATGCTACTATCGATGGAGCGTGTACTAAGGAGTATCGACGCAGTGCGAAAACTTAGGACAAAATGTTTTTGAAAAAAATGTTTAATTCAAATCAAAATCAAAAGCACCATTTTAACCAATATCTATTAAGCAAATGCTTATGTTGCTTGTAGCAACGGATATTATGTAATTTATGTTTTGTATCCTACCACTACATTTGAAAACTTCAAAGTGATATAGATAGATAATAAAGAGTAAACATGGCATTGAATCGATATCCTTCCACTTTACGATTTTATTTGGAAATGATAAACATACAACAAGAAAATTCTCTGAGTATTCATTACATTTGATTCTAATCAACTACCGTTAAACAAAAGTAAAACCCAGAAGCCCAAAAAAGCTTCATAGTAAGCTTTGCAACTGCAAAAGCGCCTCTTTAACCCCATATAAGTACATATATACTTCCCACGTAACTAGTAACCTGTCACTAGTACTCAGTAAGTATTCATTAATCGATTAATTGTCTAATTAGAGTTAATTAAGCAACGTTTGTAAGCAGCGTGGTCGTAGTATTCATAGGTAACGGAGGTTCCTGTGGGACACCTGGATGACATCAAGGATATACTTGTAGTAATGGAAAAAGCAGAATGGAATGCTCCAATCAGAGAAGGGGGGAAATTATGGATTTGTGCTATTGTATTCTTATTGTATTTCTTTTAAAGTGGTAGAACTATGAGGATTAAGGGGAACACTGCATTGTCTATTCTTGTTTGTGATTTACATATGTTAACTATATGATAGGCTCACGTTTGACTACATCCCGCCTGATGGTAAGCACCACTATAGACTATGTAGCACGCACGCTTGTACATACCAAAAATAATGAAGATCCGTTTTTGCGTCTCATACGCAAAAACGGCTGAACGGATCATCATCATCATCATCGTTTGAATAAACAGAGACACAGAACAACAGATAAACAAAAAAAAAATTGCTGAAACGTTTTTACTATCGATTTAAAGTATACCTTAACATTTTTTTAAATATCTGTAATGTTCAGACTATCGACCCTCCTCAGTTTTATTAAAGAAAAAAAAAACCTTTTCGAGTTTGGTTAGGAATGTCATATCACCAATTTTTCATGAGATATAACTAATTTTCCCAACTAAAACCTCTATTTAACCTACCTCACGTCCAAATGCTTGGTTTTCCCTCAGAAGGACACACAGATCCATCATGCTGTATAAGGTTATTATTGCTCCATTATGTTCTAGGTTTCCCAAACATTAACCTAGAATACCTAGATTTAGATAGTTATGACATGACAACGTTTGTGAGTGATCTTAATTTGAGTACATTTTTGTAATTTCTTCGATCTTGGCGATTGTGATGTTACCAAAGTTAATGAGATTTAAAGTTGACTTGCGGCTGTATTGAGATATCGAGGACATCTTAACTTGTATTGTGTGTGTCTCAATAAAGCTTGTTCTATTTCTTTTACTATAAAAAAGCCTGCATGCGAGTTCAAAGTTCATGCGATGTTCATCCCAAACACTTGCGTGAAAAGGTAAAAAGGTTACGTCGTCGACGTAGATTACGTAGTAATCATACAAACTAATTTTAGGTTTTTGCCGTTAAAATTTTAGTGTGGATCGTGTACAGTGCTTCTTATTTAAATGTATATGGTGAATTATATGGATATTAAAACAATAGAAGGCGAAAAGGATGGAAATGAAGAAAGACGATGTAAGTTCCGTTCCTGCTAGTCGTGTTTAATTTGCTCATACGTTTATGAATAGGTATTCTGTCTGTTTCACATCATACTTTTGAGCATGTTGTAATTGCAATACATTTAAAACCAAAAGTACCTATCTTCTGCTCTCTACTCCAAGTTGTCTATTTTCTTCTATATGCCCAGTACATAACCGAGTTAAATAACTTCATTGCATCACCCAGTGCTACATTGCAATGAATGCAGCCTCTTGTAAAGCAGTAGCATCGATCTGTACAAATTGGTGCCGACATCAGACTGCACGATTCATGGCTATTTGCTACTAGTTGTAGGCGGAGAGGGAAGACCGTATTTGTAACAAGTTTTGGTACTTTTTTCATCAATTTTAGGTTTATCAAGACGCATATTCATAGGCCTTATCACGATTTTTTAAGCTGCTATAGACGATAACTGCCTTTATAAATTTGTTTAATTATGTGTTCAACATTATCACAATATAACAAGAATCTAAAAGCAAGTCATGGATTCAATAGAATTTTCTATTATAATCTTTAATTAAGTTTACTTTTTATATGAACGCGTGGAATAAATACAATTACAGAAATTGATCTTCAAAGATGATACGAAGATAGCGTCGCCTCCTGAACTATTCTTTCGAAGAAGAAACCCAACTTTGGGACTTGTCGAGAGCTAATATTTTATTTGGCACTTGGTCAACCGTCGCCACAGTAATAACAACAGTTACTACCGACAAACCCACAGAATACTATCCACTACCTATGTGACCATCTCAAGGTTATTCATACATTTTTAGAATATATTTTCAGTGCGAACGAGTGTCAATATTTTTGTTTAGACATCTAAAAGGTTGGTTTTTGTCGAGCGATTTCAGTTCCAGCCCGCCGATGGATTTATGGAATGCAGATGCAATTTTTTATCCAGGATTTTATGCTTTACTAATCGGTTTTTTGTCGTTCTGCGTGGGCTTTGAAAATGAAAAAGATTTTAACAAACGGTCAAACAAACTTAACCTTAGAATTGAGGTATTTTTTCAATTATCTTCTCTAGAAATAATATGTTATTTCAATGTTATGTCCATCACAAATGTTTTGTAAGCGACAGACGGTCTTCAGACTTTTATAAAAAAAAACACACTTCGTTGAAGCCAAAACGTCGCTCATAGTGTTACATACCTATACCTACTCAGGAAACTACTTATATGTACGTTTATCTGCACACTTTATATAATCAAGTTATTATTTGGAAACTGTGACGTATCTAACTTTCATTCTGAAATTTAGAGAATATATTAATATTTAGTTGTAATAACCGGCTAGCACGTCAATAATAATGTAAAAATTAGCTCAATCAATTAGATAAGCATGTATGTTTGCACCTTACACCTTAAAATTGTCTGTGCTTATAATTTTAGCCTTTTATGTAGTTTTAGTAAAATATTTATGTAAAATGAGTGTACATGTAAATTAATATCCAAAACCTTACACCAGAAAAATGTATTATTTTTGCCCTCCTTTCCATTTCAATTCAATTTAATTTAATCTTCTTTTACTATAACTAATTTAGGTATTAACGTTTTGTAATAGTTTTGAATGGAGCAAGAAAGCTCCATGCGCCATTCCAGACAGAGCAGTTGAAATAAATTTGATATTCATTCAACGCATTGCACCACCTGTACGTACTGAAAACTGTTAAAAGTTCCCTTGGGAACATTGTAAGTTTTGTAGAAAAAGTCGTTGAAACAGCAGTCTAGTATGCTTATTTCATTGTGTTTTCATGATAGTATATTTTAATCATTCAACATTGGTTTAAGGGGAAAAAAAGCAAACAAGTAATTACGAATTATGTAATTATTATTAACAAGTGCAAGTGCGAATTACGTACAAAGGAAAAACTGCAAAATATTTAGTACCATCAAAAACCATGCTCAAATTTACACTTCAAATTCTTATAATTATTTTCTGATAATATGTAAGTTTTAATCAAAGCTAGCAAATATGTAATTCAATTAACTAAAAATTATTAAATAATTAATTAATTAATTATTTAATAATTAATTATTTCAATTAGCTAGCAATTATGTAGTCAGGCAGATCGTCTGCCTTTTTGCGACTTTTTTATTTAAAAAAAAAACAGAAAATAATAGAAAGAACTCCCATTTGGATTATTAAGTAAATCTATTAGATAAAACACTTAGCTATAATTCGGTGAGTCAAAACCTTGGTTTATTTATAGTTGTAGATTGCTAATAGCAGATTATAAATACCTACTAGCTGCATTAACGCGTGCAAGCAATAAATTATTATATTCGGTGCCGAAACACGTTTTATCGCCTTTTGTACGAAGTCGGCGGGAGAAAGGTTGGGAAATATTGTGTGTTGGATGAAATATTCTGGATGCTTAAATGGTTTCAGGATACCTAGTTGTTCTTTATTTTAGCTAAAAAGTAAGTTATCATGAGAGGGATCGGAGCGAGAGTGAATTGGTTCTTATCGGGAAAGCACGCTCCACCTTAGGACAACCCGTTTTAGTTAAAAAAAAAATTAAGCTAGTGTTGAAAGTTTTCTCACTACGCTGAGAGTCTATGATATAGCAACGCCTTTCTGAAGTAGTGGTTTGCGATTGCTAGATCTTCTTTGTTGTACTTCTCATTATTGAGGGTGGCGCGTAAAAAGGAAGGCCTATACCCAGCAGTGAGATCTCAAGGTCTGTGGGTGATAATGATGATAAGGGTGACTCCCTCGCAGAATCAAATAACTGGGAGAGTTCTCTTGCGATGCATTTTTTTAAATTAAGCTTTATAGCATGACTGGCCATAGAAACAGAGGTCGCCTGCCAATGCGGCGGGTTGACGACATTAGAAAAACTGCAGGGAGCACCTGGATTCAATCTGCGCAGGACCGGGACGTGTGGTGTACAAGAAGAGAGGCCTATGCTCAGCAGTGGGCGATAACAGGCTGATGATGATGATGATGATGACATACTATTAATAACAAATTTTGTTTTTTTTTCTACCGAACCACCAATATCCTGTTCACTTACGCAACAGTGACACACGCAACAAAACAATGCACAAATTAACATAACACTTATACGAGCATCGAGCGCACAATTCGCACAGACCCATTGTAGAGGTAAATGGACAAGCGTGAGTCAAACGTGGGAATAAAGAGTTCCGTATAGCTAGGAATATATTACTAGTTTCAATTCGTATAGAGTAAGTACGAAGGTTTGTTTGTGATTGACTCTGACTGCCGTGCTACAAACAATTATTTGGCATCCCCATGAAACGCCAAAAGTAGTTTTTTTAGACTAAAAAACTAAATGATGTGCCACAAGTAACACTTATCAACCGACGAACTGTGTAGTAACAAATCATAATAAATAAAGACCACTGTTATTCGTTATACTTTTTTTTTTCTTTCTTTATTTTAAAATATTTTCAAAGAAATCTAGTAAAAGGAAACTCTCGTATTTGTTCAATTTTACTTTTAAGGGAATAAGTAGAGATCTCTTGGCAAATACACAGTGATTTCATTCAAACCGTCCGATAGACAGACCACGGATAGACTGCACAGGCTTTGTCAAAAGATCATTATTACCATTATATTAAAACGGAACCCTAAAAAAGTGAGCTGCGCGTGAGTGGCGTACAAGTGAGTGATTTGCAAATAATTGCAGTGCATCGGACTCCACTCACCTTGTGCTGCGGACGCCGCATACTGATGTACGAGTGTAGCTAGTGGGGGTAACGGGAGTGCCGTGGGATTTCACTATTTGTCATATTTGACAAGAATTGAAAATAATTCGAAAATGCAAAATATAAATATTATGCGAATGACACGTTAAATTGTAGGTCCCAGCTGTTGTCTTGTATGACAGTCGTTAAGCCATGTCAGAGGCCCTTAGGGTGGTTTCAAAACACTCGACACCAGAGTTGGCCACTCTCATTCGATAAGAAGAAGAAGATGCGAATTATGAATAGGTTCTTGGAGCGATAAGAAAACGCGACGTTAAGTTCAGGATTTTCTTTACGAGCTTACTCATAAAAAAGGTTTCTGTGTAGTAGGTGCCCACGGCGTTGCCCGCATTGTATCAGGGTAAACATAATCTGTATCTATCTGGACAAACTATCATTAAACAAACAAATTCTATCTAGAAATACAATATCCCTAATTCAAAATATAGTAACTCCGTTGAAGCTTAAAAAAGAAACGAACAAAACAAACATCAACCACATTTTCGCTTTTATAAAATGGTATGTACTATGGTTTATAGCAAAATATGCACATAATATGTTATATACTAATTTCCACTCCAGATTCATGGATAACTTATCCATATACGATTTAAAAGATCCAATCAGACTAAAGGTTTCTTAAACCTATGTAACTCTCACAGTAGGTACAACCACTCGGCGCTTGAAAACCTTCGCAAAGAGCGCAATGCAGTTAGCGCTGCGTAAGCTTCGTCGATGCACTTCCTTCTGATATTTATCACTGAAATATGTGTTTTATTCCGACTGGGTGAGATTCAGAGTTTTTATATTACATTATTTTACACTGTATTTTTTGTAAAGTTCGTTAGAGAAAGCCTCTGGTGTAAAAGTTTTTAAACCGCCATTAATTTTAAGTTTGTCATGTATAAATGTTCTATCAAACAATTAATTAAAAACTGTCCTCGCCATTAAGGACCTATGAGTTCAGAAAACGGGGTACTATAAAAAAATTTTTCGCCAAATGTCTTTACTTTACAAGAACCATTTTTTTTTGTTTTTAATCTTGATCATATGTTTAATCATACTACTGTTTCCGAAACACGTTGACTATTAATTTCCTCGATAGAAAAAAAGCACAAAGTTAGGTCTTTTATACCTTACTTTCTGAATTTTAGCTGGACTTAACACACTTAGTTTGTTAATTTCTTATATTTCTTATATAATGTCCAGTAAAATCCAAGTATATTGTTAAGTTAATAATAATTTGTACTGCAAACTTAATACACATCAACAGACACAATTATTAAATTGCCTTACAATTATACTTTTAGAGCTTACTGTGTGAATATAACTTGAGTTTTCGCTTATTATTTAGAAATAATAAATACTACAATTGAACGATCAATTGTAGTAATACAAGCGTAAGCTTAGTATGGGGCTAGATGGCGCTGTGTGATATGTCCTGAAATATTTATTTATTATTATTTATTATTTGGTCCACTATCAACACCTAACTGGAACAGATAAAGCAGCATCTAGGTACATACATTCATTGTCACTAACTCTCTATTTAGGCACCCTAGCCCCTAGAACACCATAAAGTCTCATAGACTTGCCATAGCCTCCTAGATCGTTACTCCGTGCATTACACACTACAAATCGACTCAACGCCGACATAATCATAACTTCATACACATACGCCTGTTGGTAATACAATACAATACAATAATACAATACTGTACTGTACGAACTATAATGCAAATAATATCAACTGATCATGATTTTTTAAACTTTTGATGAATGATTTGTGTTCAAATGAGACCAGGATTGATATTTGTTTTGCCTTTCTTATCAAATATTTTTCTTAAAGCGTTATATCAAGTAATTTGGAACTTCGGAGCAAAAATTAATTGTTTTCTAGAAACGTTATAAGAAAAATAGTTACGAAACATAACACTTATGAATGAACAAATTAAGAAAACGAACGATTTTCTTAGAATTTTAACATTACATACTTTTAGAAATATTTATTTCTCGTCATGACTGATTCTGTAATAAATTAATTAAAATTAAAATAATTCTTTAGCGTGAGCCCCTTTAGTATCAATTAATATCTTCCCGTTACTTGATTTAGAATAAGGAAGTATGCATCACTAGCAAACATGTTAGTCATAATTGTATAAATAATTCACATTGATATTACATTCCTATGGTAATACACAATACCTTTCATAGCATTCAACTCACTTAACTTACTTAGATTCTAGATAAATTAGAATCTGAGAAAGAAACCTCCTTCGCGGAGTAAAAGCGGCACAAACTGATTAACAAACCATCAAACTTTTTCTTACTATTAACATCTCTACATTATTAAGTAGATAAAGTCCAGTAAAGTTATGAATTCAATAAAAAAAAACACCAATGTTTTTTTATCACTTCATTACCTGTTGCGAAGCTTGCATTTGACTTCAGACCGCCTGATGATAAGCAACACTTTAGTCTATGATGCAGCACTCTGCCCTTTGAATTTAAGTACCTCTGTTATTTTTAACTAATACGGGTTTGCACTTGGCCTTTATTTGCCTGATGGTAAGCAAAGGCCATGGCCTAAGATGGAGCGTGCTTACCCGATAAGAACCGATTCACTCTCGCTTTGAAGATCGCTGGATTACAATGCGTATTATTGTATTAACGTAAGATGCTGTTGACCCCTAAAATCTACCCTTACTCCAACCCTGTGCATCCCACCCCAATACACACAATATCTTACCCAAAGCCAGCGTGCTAACTCTCGGCTTAGTGATGTGCTAGCTGGCTGGGATTAGTGATGTGGTACCGTAATCCCGGCGGCGGGACATTTGCATGCGATTCTCGTTAAACGTCATCGCGTATTGCTGCGTCTTAGCCGGGATTCGGAGACTAATTGCCGGGATTCGGGGTAAGGAAGTGGCGTGATAAAGAAAATTATTGTGAGATTGTAAAGAATAATTAGGGATTGGCAGGCCCTAAATATGTTTTAGTAAGACTATATTGAGTCATAGCATAGCATATAGAATACGCACGCTTGGTTAATAAGCTGTTATTTAGACAATGTATGTTATAAATAAGTAAACCAAATAATTGCTTATTAAATGTTGCGTCTTAGCCGGGATTACGGGTCAGGGGGTGCCGCATGCCATAATAAACGAAGTTGTTGAGAGATACTTGACAAAAATAAGTGTTGTAGTAGATTGCATTAGATCAGATTTAAACTCAAGCTCAAAAATATAAAATTAGTATAGAGAACTGATATTTGTATGCGAGTAACTGATATTAACTAACAATCGCCTTGGTTCTTTCTTAAACGGATGACTAAAAAGTAAAAGTTTACACAGTGAATCTTTTATAGACACCTGCTACGATAGCAGTGTCACTACACTACAATTCACTGGCTCTTAAAAGCACTTTGTAAGGGGTATATATTAATTCTACAAGTCAACACTTTTAGGGCTTGCAAGGGAGACCTAAAAGTGTTGCCTTTTAGAAAAAAAAAAGATTATTAGTCACATATATCCATTTCTTTACTAACGCCTACTTGCATACCAATACTTAAACGTATTTAGGCACGTTAAATTATCCAGTAAATAAATGGCTAAGTGTGTCAAGCAGTCTTGCGGGTGTTAATAATTATTCAAGTAGGCCTAACCGAATCAAATTTTCGAGATAAATTCTCCAATATAACGAGGAAGCTACACACGGTCGATCACGATGCACAAGTTCGATGCGGCGCCTACGCGACACACATGCGGAGCGGATGGCCAGCATTAATTCAACAGTCCTGCATTGCAGGGTTCGTGAGTAGCATCCTAATAAATATACGCTAACTTCATTTTTGTATTTACATTTGTGAACAAAAGTTTAGGTTCAGTTGTGGTTAAAACAGTGCAGTAGAAATTCTTTTTTGGTCTGTCGTTTTTAAGATTCACAAATTTTATTGTATTAAGGAATTGCCAGAACGAGCACTGGACCGTGCGCAATTTTATAGAAATTGTTATAATATCATGTGAACTTTTAGTTTAGGAAGAAGAAAGGATCAAAAATGCATTAAGATTAACTAATGAATCATATACTTGTTTATTTATTTATTTTATTAAGGCACTCAAAACAGAATATGTTCTTAAATGAACTGATACATATACCATCTTATGTGAGGATCTTGGTCCCTATAACAGTGTTGTACTAAAAATAAAACAAATATAGGTTAAGAATTAAGTTAAATATAATCTTCAAGAAGTCACAGTATGTTAAATTTAAGATACTTAGTCAGCTTTTATCCATTACGTATCTTACTAATTGACATAAATTGACAATGATATGATTGACGATTCGAGTATTTAAAAAAATCGGTAACTAAACACAACAACTGACATATTTTTACAACAAAAGTATTCTCAAAGACGTTCAAGCATAACCTAATTTTTGAAGACATTTGGCTCTCAAACCGAGGCATAAGAGAAACTTACAGCTCTAGCTTTTACAGACTTCATGGGGCTGAAACGTGGCTGAAAGCAAACAAACTGTTTCCTTTCACAATACTACAGTGCGTCATAGACCTATTAATATGAGAATGAAAAAAGGAAATATTGTTTGGTCAGCATTAGTTAATTATAAAATCTACTTCTTTTGCTTCCACTGCCTCAACTAGCTTAGCTATCAACTCAAAATTTAAATTGAATAAATCGTACATTTTGAACTAAATATGGCTATAATTAATCGCTCGAAAATAATGAGATAATTTTTCAATTAAGGAAGTTTAAAATGTCACTATTTAATTAATTGAAAGTGTTAAATGATTTTTTAAATTATGTTTATAATCATACACACAGTTAAAAAGATTTTAGGATAAGGAGTAGATACTGTTGATAGGATTCTTATATGCCTAATATGTAAATAAATTAGTCACATCATTATATTGTCAAGTTAGTAAGTAGACAAGTTTATTAAATAACGTGCGTTATTCAATGTAGCCAATCAATACTTCGACGTATTTTAGTCATAATTGCTACATTTGTATCTACATTATTTTGCGAACCAACTAAGATGCATTCGCAAATATGACCCTGTGAACTATAGACTTTTATTTGTATTTTACAAGTATACCTCAACATATTTAGCTAACCGATAAAATCAGCCCGGAATGAATGAAAAAGGCTCCGGTCGCATCTTTGCGCTTTTACCGCATTGCGTTTTGTTATTGCGTTCAGAATAGCAACTATTATTTTAATCTGTGCCACTGTTCTCGTCGAATGAATAACTTCCGTGGCTTTGTACAGAGAGGGAGATATTGCCATTTGGTAAAAAAAGAAAATATCTACTTCCATTTCGTAAGCTTAAGCTCTCGGTTCTTATTGAGTGAATAAAAGACAAAATCAGTGAGTTTCTCCAAAGTAGCCCAAAAAGAACAACGGAAAAGCTACTCATTAAAATATACGGCTTGAAAATAAAAAGTCACGTCCCCACTTGAAGTTAAGTGGTCCCGTTTCAATGGACGCCGGCGTCATTAGGAGAGAGAGTAATTAAAACTCCGATAAAAAATCGCGAGAGAACAAAACCTCTTCGCTTCCTTTGTAAAAAAGATAGGCGCAGAGCGTAGGAAGGTAAACATTCCATAATCACAAAAATGTTGCAACTGTTGAACGATAAACAAGATTTGTTTGGCAACGCTGCAAGACGGGCCCGATTAGACTGCGCCATCATCATGCTTCATTCAATATTTTTTTTACCGAACGCTGTAATTTCTTGGCTCGAACGCATCCGTTTACATGCCAAACAATAAATTTATTAGTCGAACGACGGAGGAGTGGCAACACTAAACTTACGTCACACATCGCCGCGTCACTCATGGCGTCACGATTTTAACATTTTCGAATTCGATTTTCAAACGCGTGCGTTCGATTCGCGCGGTTATATAACGCACGCGGCGTCAAGGTGACTCCACGAAGCTACTACTGAATCTATTTCGGTTCGAATTTCATAAATATCCCGTGACAGCTCATCTCTCCCGCGAGCTGCTCGCTCGCCGCCATGTTGTCGGAGTCGCCTTGCGTAATTATCGAGGCGCTGTCGACGCACCAGAAATACCCGCTTGGAGCCGCGTCCTTGCGCGGAGTCCTGTCTCGGAGTCAGTGAGGTAACCGTGACGTGGCGGCAGCGGCAGGCTGGCAGCGTGCCCCGCGTACGACGAGACTCGTGCTGCGGTATATTTAGCACCCGCGGCACCTTGAGGGACGGCCGGGAACTCATACTATCTATATCCGAGCGGCGCCATCAGACCGAAAGACGCTCCGACCCGAGTGTTCAATCCGGCCGTCCAATATCGGCACCCGCAGCGCATAACAATCGAAATAACCGTGAGCGGGCTATGTAAAACTAATCGTTTATCAAACGGCGCGTAGAGGCGGCAGATGCGCCGACCGAAACTGCCGGGCCGGCCATCAATACTCGACCTAATTGAATATTATACGGCAATTTGTGTTGCCGAAAATCTGGCCGGCGTAATATGCGGTGTCCATATATCGTGGGGTAATGTTGTCGTGCGACACGCTGCAACTTGCAACGCTATATTTAGTGCGCGCAGAAGGCCCGGTTTAGCGGAGCAGTTTGCGCAACGAGCGCCCGCGAGTTCTATTATCGGAAAAATGGACGCGCAGCGCTCCTACTGCCCGACGGAGGTGAGACTTTAGGCGCTATTTGGTGCACAGGAGATTCACTGCGTCGTACTCGGGAACAGTTGACTGGCGGAGCTACAGAATCAACAATAATAATCTAGAATCAATACCATAAGAGCTACTAAAATGGCATAAAAATCTCTATGACAGATTTTCTAATTTGCGTTTAACGCAGAAACGTGAAAGAGCATAGACAACTTCAGTAGGTAATCAATCAACATTATAAATCCGAAAGAATACATAAAATATATAGAAAAACTGTCTAAAACACTAAAAAGACAAGCAAACAAACAAGAAAACGTTCCAAAGGTCAAACTATACCAAACAATGAATCACATCCGACTCCTCCAGACTGCGTGACGTCACACACAATCAGCGTCAAACAAATCATAACAATCACAGGAAAGCTTTTAATTTTTTTGCCAATTACGTCTAGTCAGTAAATCGCATGAATAAATACTTGTTGGTTTGGACGTTCTAACACTGTTTGGTTGTACATATGTACTTACTACTTGTATATGTATATAACAAGCTCAGAGATAAGCTTTTCACGTTATAAATCACTGAACAGTCTCTTTCAAATATTACCAATAAATAATTATGTATTGTGGCGGTAATTGTAACTAAGTTATAAAATGACACGCATGAAATCAAACCCTATTGCCGTAATTTTCAATTATACGAGTAAATATAATGAAGTAAATATAATGTAATATAATAATTCACTAAAAAAACATATTTTATTGCAAACAAAGATACCTAAAATTACTTTCAACACTTAATTTAAAAACACGGCACGAAGCAAAGAGAATTCAACATCTGAAAATTTCCTCGCCATTTTAAAAATACAGAAAATGAATGAAATCGCTATTTGAAAATAGAGAAAATGGACTGTTATTTTATCGCCATTCCCAGTAAAAATACTTGCCAGTAAAAGAAAACCTGTGAAACCCAGCAGTCGATATGATATCACAGGTCTCATCAGGACTGTCTGAAACAGGCGCAGATAAATATCGGGGAAAAGTGAAATTATTTCCCGATCACTGCACTTTGTCGGGAGATTTAAAACCTTTATCATGGCAACACACGGAAGGTAAACGCTAGACAAAATGCACTTTTGATCTTAGACGAAAATGTTTGGGAGAAAATTCGTGTAAATTATGATTTAGGTACAATCTTTTGAAGAAGAAAGAAGAAATTGGCCCGTATTCGTGTTTTGATGTTTGGTGGATTTGTGAATAAAATATATAATATTTTATTCACAAATCCACCAAACATCGGCATATTTGGCGGATTGATAAGGACTATCAAATAATATAAATCTATTCCATGAATAAAAAATTATAAATTCTTTGAGAATAGAAGAAGAGCTACACTGCCCGGTAAAGTGTGCAAATGTTATTGTTGTTATGTTAGCTATTATATGAAATAACTAAATTATTTAGTGACTCCTAATTATTCTAGCAGAATTAAACTGTTCCTCTTATATTATTTCGTAAAAATTAAAAGCTTTGTTATTAAAACTAGACCATTGCAAAGTAGTTTATTATAAAAAAAAAACATATTTATCGTCGTTATGTTAGCTTACTTTCCGTAAGTTTCTAAATAAAACCTTAAAGGCTGGTTTGACGGAAACAAAAACCAACGGATATACATCTTAGGTATAAATATGTATGCATAGATTGTTATTCAAACACAACACCTACATAACTTATTCAGCACAATCTGCTAAATCCAAAATTCTCGCGGCTACATCTATTCGATATGAAGCGCGCAATGCATTCCAATGCATGCATCTTTCTGTCCACGGCACTGCAATGCGTATGTCTAGCTATGGACTTATTTGATTTATTTACTTATTTTTAGATTTATTTGGTCTTGGTTGGATTTAGGACGGCTTTGGGGTACATGTGTATTGTGTAACAATCATAAAAGAAAAAGTAAAAACAACCTAAGCAATAATAAAACGAACACTACGGAATGTTTTTTATATGCTTGGTGATAAGAAATAGCTCAGTGGTTTTACAAAGTCTTTACGTGATGAATGCATTACATAATGATGTATCTTTCTGTCCACGGCACTGCAATGCGTATGTCTTGCTATGGACTTATTTGGTTTGGATAGACGTATGACCACTCCTACTTTCTAGATATTGTAGGTAGTGGATTGTAGAATTTTTTAGCGTTGGATGGCTCAAATTATTTAAAATCAAAACAAAAAATACTTAGCTGTAAGCTTACAATTTCTTTTTTCAATGTTATTTGTACGCATATGTACTAAGTGCATTGTGCAGTATTTGTGCATATTATGCCATTGGATAAGTCACTACAGTAAATAAAACATAAAATATAATTAAATGGCATAAAAACTATAAAATATGACTGTAAAATAGAAAGACAGATTTTGCTTTGCTTGATTACAAGTTAGAATGAAATTTTATTGCTATGTTATTTTAGTTTCGTGTCTGTGTTGTGGACTAATCCTAATTAATTAATTAAAAAAATGAGTAATTGAAAAAATATATTCGGCACAGAATTACTGCTTCTGGCCCCTCCCTGAGGCTGCCCCTGCTAGCTATGGCAGAGTAGACAAATCTATTGGAAGCAAAGGGGGAAGATGGTATGTTTGCGGCGCCGATGTAATGAAGTGAGAAGAGGGAAGGTTTTGTTTTACTTGCCTTTAGGTTTTACTAGTCTGTGAAGCAGCTTACTAAAATGTTTACTAATAAATATCGCACCTTATTCGAAATTGAATACTTATTTCAATATGAGCGACCCTTTAAATTCACTCAAAGCAAAAACGACATAAATTAATCACACCAAGGTAGGACAAGGAAAATATTTGACAAAATCAATTAGGATAAAGCTCAGTATAATATATTATGTATACTTTAGCCGAGGCTGCCGTTTTTAGACGTTTGTGATATCTAAACTCACTCTACTCCATATATTGTAGAAGCGAGTCCTTGTACTATAAACTCTCTCTCTCTTCTTTCTTTTGAGTCGTATTTCCTCATGACTGAGGGTCGTGACTCCCCCGCAGAATTAATTCGTCAGAGGAGTTCTCTTGGGCAGATAGCTTCGGCAGGCGGCCAGGTCCTTCCACGGTTTTTTTTATTAAAATACAACAATTGTAAATATACCTACAATTTTATTATAATTGTTACAGCGTTTCTAACTGCACATACATTCGCTTCATTTCCTTACACTTTCCTCCCATGTTCTTGGCATGGCAACTGAGTTATGAATCGCGGTAAAAAGCGGAATCATCGCAGTCAGTGTCAAGGGCGGCGAGTTGGCAGCGGCGTGACCGCGAGGTGCCAACTTTCGTACGGACCCGCCGCTGGACGCCCATTCATGCACCTGGGACACGCTGGAGGAAGCCACATGGGGAATGAGTGCCTCAGCGTAAGTAATTTCGTTAAATCGTGGGTCGGATGACACGTTAAATTGTAGGCCCCGGCTGTTTGACTAGTACGGCAGTAAGTACTGCCGTACTAGACAAACAGCCGGGGCCCGTCAGAGGCCCTTAGGGCGGCTCGATCGAGTTGGCCACTCTCATTCGATAAGAACAAGCGTAAGGAATATATGAGAAGTTTGCTTATGGTGGGTCTAGATGGCGCTGTGTGCAATGTCCTGGTTTTTTTAGTACTGTGGTATTGACTGTATGTGATTATCTAAGGTAAACCACAATTAAGAAAGAAAGAATACATTTATTGTGGCAGAATTAACACTAATTAATTCACTAACCAACATTTCAAAGACTAAACATTCTCGTAGCTCAGCTAGTAAAAGTATTCGAATGTTTTATTGTACGTGATTATATAAGTTAAGCAAAAACTCACGATCCATTCTAACGCTTACTATGGTAGTCCATCAGATAACATAGGTATTTCTATGCGTTTACCAATGTTAAACAATTGTCGACGCGGTAAGTTGGATGGGTGAGCCAAAAGGGTCATTTACAGACTCGTTTTTGAGTCAAAGTATGACAGTTGTTAGCCCTTCGGGTGGTTTGAAAAATCTTGACCACAGAGTTGACCACTCTCAAAAAACTTATTTATTTGTCTATTAAAGTCAAAAAACTGTTGGGAGTCGAAAGATTTAAATATGTTGAAGAAACTAAGGGAGTCCGAAATGGTCAAAACGTCATTGATTGAGATGATCTTGTACAATCCCAAATTAAATCTTCCATCTTACCACAATAATTGCTTACCATCAAGCAATTTGTGGTCAAGTGCAAGCCCGTTTTAGTATAAAAAAGAAACCTGCCTACTGACCAATATGTGACGTGGTAAGTAAAGTTCCCCGCCTCGTTGCCAAGTAGGCTCGCAGGCTTGCCAGCAACTTCCTGCGTGACCACCGTTACACGGCCACCTGAGCCTCCGCTGGTATTTCCGCAGTTTTTACTTAACGGGGAAGAATAAATAACCATCGGCTTAGAATTATCCCTAGTTAAGGTCAAACAACAAGCTATACTTGTCCTTGTTTTACCTTTTTTTAAAGTAAGATGGGTTTACACTTGGCAATACAATTTACACTTTGCCTGATGATAAGCAAAGGCTATGGCAGGCCGAAGATGGAGGCGATAAAATCCGATAATCTATATTATAGTAGCAACAGTTTTTAGTATGTACATTTTATTCCGAATTGAACTAGTTGATTTTGCAGAGCACCGTACTGGCTATGTTTGCAAATCAACAGTCCATTTATTTAAATATATTTATTCAGAAACAAGTTATCTAAACAATTAAAAATAAAAACAAGATCTTATATCAATGCATACAAATTACTAATCGAGCTTCGTAGCGGTGTGCTACGAACAGACACAAGCGTAGCACCCTCTACGATACAATACCATACTTAGTGCAGGGCTTGCAAGGACTGTATATTAAACCTTTAAGTAATATTTATACTCTGTATTATCTGTGTATATGTTTAATGTTATATTGTAATCTCTTTTTGGCTAATAAACGAATTTGTATTGTACTGTTTGTCGACAATAAGTGTCTTACGATCATTATAACAAGTGCATCATATAAACATCTACGGCAAAAAATTGCACGCCATAATGAAATGTTAAAGACCACCGGCTTATAGAAGTTTTAGTAATAACGGCGCAAGACGTATGTAAATGAAATAGACCCTACTGCCTACAAATTTTCTTTTTTAATTTTTATCGCAAATTTAACTAAGTATCCTTTTAATAAAATGACACCCGTACTTTTTAACCCTTTATGTCATATTCTAAGATAACTAGAGGAAAAATAGCTAGCACTATTTTTTAACCAAGCCATCTAACTCTAAATGGAAAATTACATGAAACGTCTCGTCCAAGTAGTGTTA
Organism: Macaria liturata; assembly: GCA_964023185.1. NCBI lineage: Eukaryota > Metazoa > Arthropoda > Insecta > Lepidoptera > Geometridae > Macaria > Macaria liturata. The sequence goes on along the minus strand of OZ026831.1, from coordinate 1,011,274 downwards.
ACATTTCTAATTACAAAGTGGAAGTTTTAAAACGGAATGAGGACGTCAGACTGCATGCAATTCAAGCAAACTGCTACTACTAGACCGACTATCGTAGTCAAGGGAAAGATGGCAGAATAAACAGATGGATAAGTTGTTAGAAAAAGTTGTGGAGAAATTTTATTCAATATACATTCTTTTTGTATCCGGTTAAAATATACTGTCATCACGACTACAAAACTTACGAAAAGTGCTACAATGGTAAGCATTTTGCATCCACTTTTATAAGGAGAACTGCAAAATTGTGGAACTCGCTGCCTGACTCCCTGTTCCCCGCGTAATATAATCTTGCGATCCTCAAAGCGAGAGTGAATCGGTTCTTACTGGGTAAGCACGCTACATTTTAGACCGTAATGATTGCTTACCATCAGGCGAATTATGGTCAAGTGCAAACACAATGTAAAAAAATGGTTTTCGTTGGTATCAGTCACAGTGGGCTTTATTTTATTATTGATGTTGAATTATTCCTATTAACCAATAATAATAAATATACATTAAATATATCACCTTTAACTTGTGTTAAATTGAGTGCATGTAAGGGTGGCGAACTCTCGCGCCGAGCATATTTAAACCACCATAAGGGCGTCTGACATGGCTGAGCGACAGTTCTATGCTAGATAGCCGAGACCTACTATTTAACGTAACTGTATCAATAGAGCCTTTTGCTGACACATTTTTTTATTTATTTACTGCGACTTAACTCAAGCTCCTTACTATGTATTTAAAAATGTACTTACTTTAATCAAAGTTACCCATCTCGACTTCCGTAATGTAAGCTCGCGGCAAGTTACTTTTAATGTTTGGTTCACGTTAAACGATACAGCAGCCTGCCAAGAGAGGCTGTGTGGTCCAACCTTGGGAACCAGGGGACCTCTATTAACTATTTAGGATATTTAAATGAAGTTTCATTGATGTTTTGACCGCCTCTTTAACGCAGTGAATAAATGCTTAAGCAAATGACGACACGATCTGCCTTTGAATGGTATACGAAAAATTTGCTTCAAAGAAATCTCAGTTTTGGTTTGTATATCGGATATATGTTTTATATATGTGTAGATAGCGATTTTAACGTTTCGGAGAATACTTTATTGTGTTTGGAATATATAATTAGCTAAAGAAAACAATAGTTTTTTTTTTTATTATACGGATATGTTTAAGTATTTTATGTGTGTGTAATTAACGAAATTTAACTTTTTTGGAGTACATTGTATTGTGTTTGGAAATAAATAATACATTAATGTTAAATTAATTTCTTTTAATTTGTTCCTCAACTCAACTAAAATATCAAACCAAAATCTGTTTATTTTCGTTGATTTTCCGAATAATTTTCTTAGGCTATAAAAATAGACATTCAGAATACTTTCATAACATATCTCCAATCACTACAACGTAGCTTTATGGTAAATGTACAAACTAATTAAAACTCCCAGGCTCAGCTAACAAATAACCATTGTAATAACATGGTTTTACACCATGTTTACAGAACAACACCCATCAAGTTATAAGAGTGGTTTTTATTCGAGTATTTTTCATAGCGACTTCCTCCTTAATATATTGACATAGAATAATAAGGGACTGGGCTAAGTTAAACGATTTGTAAGCACGCGAAGTAAGTGTATTTCACTCATAATTGAATCCCTGAATTTCCCAACCAATAACAACAGAGTTTTCAAATCCAGAGTTTCAAATAGATTTGTACGCAAGCGTACTACATGTTAGCCTACAGCGATGTTTTACATCAGGCGGGTTATAGTCACACGTAAGCCTATTTTGTGTTAATAACTATATTTTATAAGTGTTGTGTATCACATGTTTCATTCGGTACTAACTCATACACAGATCTAAGCCTAACTGCAAGAAACCCTTCACTTTATTCAAGCATCATATGAAAATTATGGCAGTATATTAGAAAATTTCGGGCTTTAAGTTTAAGTTTCTTGTGTCGAGTTTCGCGATTTCAAATTATTTGATTATTTATTTAAATTATTAAGCCGCGATTACCCACTAAGGGTTCGGCGGCTTCACTCGTATTAAGATGTAAAACTTCCATCGCCTATTTCACCCCTTTAAAAGTGACATTTCAAAAAATCCTTTCTTAGCGGATGCCTACGTCAAAATTTATTCCAAATTTCAGCCCAATCCATCCAGTGGTTTGGGGTGTGCGTTGATAGATCACTTTATCAGTCAGTCAGTTAGTCAGTCAGCCAGTCTGTCACCTATGAGTTTTATATATAGAGATTAGTACAGCCTATTCCATATATTATGTCGCTGCTGTGACATTAGTATGCGGTCCCCATCTTGTTTATGGAAGAACTTCTGTATGAGGAACATAAATCATATCTTCAAGGACGGTTACCATAGTCAAGGGGCTGTGCTGAGTGATAACAGAGGCCCCTAGGGTGGTTAGACAACCCTCACCTAATAGTAATTGAGTTTGAAAGTTCGTATGAGACAGACGAAGTCTGGTGTCGAGAGTTTTCAAATATTGAGTTTTAGAGCCTTGCTGAGTAAAGAAGAAGGTATGTATATAATGAAAGACGATAGTTTTTTTTAAGTATTTAGTGAGTAAAAATTCTTCAAACAAGCATCTGACCTTTGATCTAAATAATAAAATACTTTAAATTATTATTATTATGAGCCTGTATCGTTGGGCAAAGGCCTCCCTACCCTCTTCCTATTAGTTCCTATTTCTGTCCAGTGCTATTGTATTCCAGCCTGAGGTCCTCCTTCCATTTCTTTCTGGGTTTGCCGCGAGGTCTGTTATTTCTTGGTTCATTTTACTTTTAATTAAAATATATAATTAAATTAACAACTAATAATGTACAATCTAACAGTACGTATTATCACATACAACTTGGCGTAATTTTAAAGCACAAAATTCTGCTAAATATAATTTCAACAATCTCCGTCATAGATTTAGGTCTAACACCATGGCTTCCATGGCTCCCGTAACTCCCTGACACCCCCTCTCTTCCCACGAGGAAATGTAAATCATTGTTGAAGGTCGCGATGGAAAGCACCCGTCATCCGACGACTATTTGCGAGAGGATAATTAGCAATGGGAAATGACTAATTATAAGAGTTGCTAAGGAAAATGTTCATTACTTATTGTTATTAAAGTTTTTGGGAAAATAAGGTTTTTTTTTTTTTACTAGGAACACTGCGACTTTATTCGAGTTTTTTTAGGATGAAAAAACCTATGTAGATTGGATATCTAATATTACTACATGGTATAAAAAGGCGTACTAGCCAGTGATGGGCAGAATAAATTTATTTAAACCTGAGTGAAAAGTTAATATTATTTTACTAAAAACTATTTATGATTATTTATTAGTTACTTGATTACTTGTAACAGAAAAAAATACTTTTACATAAAAGCAATGCCAACCGTAAAAAGATTGGATAAATGTTTTTTTTTCTATAGTCTTTTTCATTATAAAATATTTAGTTTTTCCGCAGCATTATCGAGCGAGAGTTTTATCAATTTAAAAATCAACCAATACCAATAACAGCTCAGCATTCTTCCAATCTCAGTGTTACCATTGTTTAACCACTTCTAAACAGCAAGTCCCACAAACATAGAGAACAAACAGGCATAAACTTTACTACCCCATAAGAGGTTCTCCTCATTTTGCTCAGAAACGGTGGAAATCATAAAAAAGGAGGAAAACTCCCATAAATAAAGATAGATGAAGTTCTTTTAGTGCACAGACAACGCTTGTGTGTTATTTATATGTGCGAGTATAATATGTATGCAGGGTTGTAAAACGAAGGTCGATTACTGCAGATGTTGAGATTTGATTGACTCTAAAACCATCGACTAAAGCGATGTAATAAAAAAATGATTTTATGTGACATTTTTAATTGGCATGTCATTACTATCTTGTCTTATACTGTACCTACACATTAATGGGCTTGCTTCAAGTTATCTTTTTGTTATAATAAAATAAATACACAAAATTGATCTAAGACCTGAAATCCCTGTTACGTCAAAAATAAATCTATAACAATAAGATTACGTACCTTTATTCAATAACTCTTCTCTGCTTCATTTATCCAAACACTTGAGCCCTGTATAACTGCATCAACAAATACGGCTAGAAAATACTTAAAAACCCGTACCTCGGAAATAATCACTTAAAAAATAGTACCTCGACTTAATCACTTAAAATTCCGACAGACATTGCAAATCTTCATAAGCCCTTGCTGGGAAAACAGCCGATATCCAAAAATCAATTTGGCTAATGGAGTAGCCATCAAAGTTTGTGAAATTAAAAAAAAAAATCGGAAAAAAAAATGTAATGTAGGTTCGTGCAGATACATACATTCGTAGGGTGCATTCGGGAATCATGCACAGATACTTAATTACATACTTCAATTGTGACTAGTCAAATGAAATTCACATGAAAAAATTACATTTAATCACATTAGTTCAGTTACAGCAAAAATAATGGCTTATGTAAAACTTTTTCGTTCGTTTTGTCTATCTAAACATAAGGTACATATTTTCATAGACCTTTCTATTTATAGATGTAGTATGTAGAACATTTCTCTAGTCACAATTGGACATAAAAACACGTGATAACTCTTTCAGATAGAAGTTTTTGATTATTTTAAATTAATACATGATTTGTTAGTTTTTTTCTATATGAAAGTGTTTTATAAAGGAACAAAAAAGTACGCTCTGATTTTGCTATGTGAAGTGTATTAATTTATTGCACATGACATTTCATTCAAGTAAAATTAGATTATTTGATGAAGAAACATAAACTTTTAGAAACAACATAATTTATCATTTATAATTTTATTTTTATATGCTACAAAATTTTACACTTCAGAAAGCACAAAAAATCGAACTGAACCATTGTAAATACAAAGGGTTATATCAACATTAACAGTTAGTGAAAAAACATTCAACATCGAGAAGAGTGAAAAGGGTGAGAGAAACAAACACACGATAGAGGGGGATAGAAAACATCGAATATATTTTGAACACCGATGCGACGCGGCTCGCGCGCCCCCGCCGGGTATCTTCGCTGGGATTTATATACGTCTATGGATATTTTAATGTTTAAATGTGTTAATTAAGTACGTAGTGATCAGATTAGGTAATTGAATTACGCACTTATTAAAATTTAATTTATGAATACGAAGCAATGTTTAAATTTTTTTCAAGAACGTTAGGTGTAGCTTCTTCCGTTTTCAAAATATGACTGTATTGAATAAACGTTTGCTTTTCCGCATGGCGATATAAAATTATTATGAAACATTTTAATAACCACGCTATATTTACCCATATTTAATTTTAAAATCATTTGTCTTCTGAATGACATTCTCAGATTAATTGTTCTGTATTATTACTGCAAATTGTAATAAAAAGTGAATACAAGAATGATTTATCTACATTTTGTTAACTCCTACTTCTTACCAACTCGCCTAATAAAAGTAATTTAAAAGATTTTCCGAGCACAAACCAGCTAATACCAACAACACACCGCTACAAAACACATTTCCCGCAAAATTATATTAGAATTTCAGTTCTGTATCGCTGAATTCAAATAGCAAGCTAGACTTAGTTGGAACCGCGACGACCTAGGTATAGGTATGTAACCTAGATGTAGATTAGTTCGCAGCTTTTATGTTGTCGTTTGAAACTATCAGAATCATGTTTTTATTATTCTTTCATATATATATTTTTTTTCAATACGAATTTATTCAGAATTCGTTGATTTTTATAAGTTTGTATTTTACTTGTACATAAATATGTAGCATGCTTATGCCTTATTTTTTTTTAAGTGAAATTGCCATTTTTATATTTTAATAAGTAAATCTGAAGGCGGGCACCTGCGGCACAAGTGAAATACTTAGTGCAGGGCTCGCAAGTACATGTATATTAAACCTTAAAGTATAATAAGTTATTTTAACTATGAATGATTAAATTTAATTTTATATTGTAATCTCTTATTGGCTAATTAATGCATTTGAATTTAATGATAAATTAATTTAAACATATATAAATACAATATATAAATAGGCACTCCTTGTTTTTTAGCTATTTTTTCTGAATTGTTTATCTTGTCTCTGTTTTATAAGAAGATACTATTTTGCAGTTTCAAACCGGCATCTTTAAGTTTTAGTTAATACAAATCTTGTTCTATCTGTATTTCTATTCTATTTACTAGCCATTTGAAACAAGACAACTAAACCTACCCTCATCGCCAAAACAGGTAAACTCAACACCGTAGAATTGAATCTGAATCGTTGCTGAATTTCAGCGCGCTAGCTTTAAGCACAAGTTACGCAAAGTAAGCAACGTGTACCGAACCGAATAAGTACAGGCTTTTGTACGATATGCCTCGAGAAGCCTGAGTTTGCTGAATGGAAGGTTAAGTGATTTTTATTTTATTTAGATTATTTGGGACTTTTTATTTGGGAAATATTAGGTCTTTTATCTAATCTTCACATTTGTTTATGATATTTTTCATAATTCAATAAATTTCGTTTCTAATTTCCAAATAATATTATGTAAATATTTAATTAAGTAATTTGAACCTCTTCAACTTAATGAAGAGGCATTTTGAATCATGAAATTAATGAAATCTTTGAATGTTTTTTCCAGATACGGGTTTTAATTTGCTGCTCTTGGATCCAAAATGAATCTAAGAAAACAATACCTAACAGTAAAATGTACTAAATATTTTAATAATCAGTATTTTCTTATGATAATTAATAATGAATCCGTAACTTAGATAAGTAAAAGCTAAGGTATAAGGCAACTGGGGAATATAATTGAAATGTCAAGCTTAACTGAACCTATGCCCAGCGAGCGTATCGTGCAGACACCTGAACTTAATGCTAAGGTAGGGTAATGTTTAGGTACGCACAGAAAATAACCTCTATTTGCTAGATGGAAAGATTCTTTAATAATAATAAAATTAAATAACGTATTTTTAATAGTCTTGTAACAAATCAAAATATTATTTACTCATGAGAACTTTTAAGATATGCCGTCGTGTGCATTCATAATTGGAACACATAATTATTAAAATAATGAATTAAAACATCCAATAGCATACATTTAATTAAAATTAGGATAAACAATATCGATACGTTTACAATTCCATTCAAAAAAAGAACGGGGTAATACGGTTATATACGGTTGCAGATAGCAATGGATATAATATATTACGAATAATTAACCAAATATTATTCATAATTGGAACTTACAGTTTTAAAAATAATAATTAGAATAAAACAAAATCAACATATTCACGCTTCTATTCAAAATAAGAACAAACCAAACCATTGCGTTCAAAACAAAAACGAATCAATTTTTAAAAAAGGAATGTAAAGAAAGGAAAAGGAAGTTTAAACAGTACTGAATAGATATAATCGTTATTGTAGATACGGTTGCAGATAGCAATAGATATAATACATTACGGTAATTTGATAATGTGCATTAGTAATATGGGACACATAATTTTCACATATCATTCACTCCAATACAATAGAAACATTCATTCAAAATTAGAACAAATAATATCGACACATTCACCCTTCCATTCAAAATAAGAACACACAAAATAAAAACGAATCAATTACAAAAAAGGAATTTAAAAAATAGTTAAAGGTTGTCGAATATATAGAATCGTTACTCTAGATCTGGTTGCAGATAGCAATGGGCGTTATGCTACACTGGCGTAGTTTCCCTGCAGTTGCCTTACATCTTCGCCATATTGATTCACCACATTACAACCTTTTTAATGATTTTGTTATAGACTCGTTTTCGAGTAAGGAGGTTTTATGTGACTGTAAATAGTTTGATTGCGAGCTTTTGATTGAAGTGCGGTATTTTGTGTTTTTTTTTAAATAATTGAGTCGGTTTTTATTGACGTTGCTTTGCGGATTTATAATTGTAATTTGAAAGGATTTAATGATGCTAATTCCATTTGTTTATTATTATTTTGATTTAAAAATTGAAACATTGATTATTTTTTTGTTTCTTCCTTATACTGTCAGTATACAAATTGAGGGAAAACGGTAAAATAATTATATTTTTTATCTATTGATGAATCACTCATTACACAATTTAGTAAGAAGAAAAATATGAATCGCAAAATATTCGTATTTGAAGAAAGTTAAATTGCTAGTAAAAAACATATTGGATTGATAGATGCATTATTTTTCATCCACAAATAACAAACAGTAAAGTTAGTTAGGAATCTGACAAGATTTCAAGTAAGACGTCGGAATCTATTGAAAGTTTCGCTTACGAAACGTCCATTTTTAATATTTAGTTATTGCAGAGACATTAAACATCATTTTTTAAATTATAACTGACGTAATAAAAGATTTTTACATGTGCTTTACGTAACATAATATATTGACATTTCAATTTAATAGGTTTATAATTGAAAGTTTTTAATATTTATATATAAGTATATACAGCATGTTCCATATATTATGTATGTCAGAAAGAGATCTCATCTAAAGATAGAGCAAGAGCAATGTTGTTTACTTTTACAACTCGTTATTACAGCCTGTGTCACTTTTATTGCAGTATTTACATTGTCGCAACGTAATTTGTGACTTTCTATGTCAGCTGCTGACTCTAAAAACATTCTCAAATTCTTACAACATGATTCAAAGACTAAATGCTAAATACTAAAGAGAAGCTAAAGTTTAAAAAATAAAAAGAGCCAATGACGTTCGTTATTTGCCATCTCCTTGGAATTTAAACGGGTCTAAAGAGGTTGTCTTATTTATTGAAGCGACGAAAATCGGGGTTGTAAAATCTTTGATCGTTACGAAAGATTTACGTTTACATGTGTATTTTTTTAGCTTTTTGGTATTCGGAGTGGATTAAAAATGTTAAATTATGCTTTGAGAAAATTGCACGATGCTTGCTAAATTAAAGGAGAGCGAGTTTGAGGTTATATTATGTCAAGTGTCAAAGATTTTCACGAGCATTTTTTGGAACATGGTTAAAGGTTAGATGAAAACTTATTTTAGTTTAGATAGGCAATGTTTATTGAGCCTGTATTACACAGTAAAAGCATAATCTGGGAAGCTGTCTCACCCTGTTTATAACTGACCTCTATTGATCTGTTTACTCGGTTTGTTTCCAACACTACTCCCGACATCCCCCTCACTTTTTATCCGTTTCAATAAAAACTTTTTTCATTAGGCTGAACGTTACCACGTGCTATTCGATTTACGAAAAAAATATCCCAAAAAAGTGACGTTCGAAATTGACGTTCGATTTTTGTTTCTTATTTTTTAAGGCACGACGAGCGAGTCGCATTCAGCCAACAATGACGTGGGTCCAAATCGATCTGACGGCGAAATCGCACCGAAAATACCCGGGCGGCGGTCGCGGCTTAGGTAAGCGACATTAGCTCACAACATCTGTTAATATGATCATTGTTAATTACATATGGGTTGTGAATATATTGTAGCCACCTGTCCCGAGGAGGGCGCTTGGAGGTAAGTCGCTACGTCGTCCACCATGCAGGCTCGCGGGAGGTCGGGGAGGAACATAATACGTTATAAGACGCGCATGACGAGCGGGCAGCGCGGCGGGCCGCCACCGACTGACTGACGCGCCGCCAGCGCTCCGCCCCGCGCGCCCCTCCCCCGCGCCCCTCCACACGGAACCAGGGCTGCGGCCCGAGCTTTTCCGGGTGAGCTTTATTCATTAATGTATTGGAATGTTTGTTGCAGTTGTTGCTTAGTTTTTTGATGTTTGATGTACGTAAGTGTTGTTTTTTACGATTACGTTCTAGTATCGATGCTATTTATTAAACCGTGATACTTGTTTTGAGTTTCAAGTTCTTGATAACATTTTGAGAAGAAAAACACAAATGTAATAAAACAGTTACCTTAATTTCATATTATATAGTAATACGAGTATGTATGTGAATTGTTATTGTGAAGGGAAAAATAATAATAGTCACAGTTAAAATATGGTTTTAAGTGGCGTAAAACGATAAATATTAAAAATAATTAGGTTGACGCGTGTTTAAGATACAAAAACTCTTTCCAATGCATCGAAAACCTGACCTCAAAAAACAATAATCCAGTAACCCCCATGTAAAGTTGTCCCTCTGCGCCAGCCCTATCCCACTACGTCGTATTGCACTCGCATCGCTCGCGGCGGCTCGGGGCGCCATTCGGTCCCGATCGGTACACGCTCGGCAACACTCGGAGAGCTTTTTCAAATTCGGAACGTAGACGTGACATATCTATTTTGATAAAATTCGTATTAAGAACTCTATGGAACGATACCAAAGACCTTACATTCGAACGAGATGAAACTAGTTGAAGTGTTACGTTCGACTTTTGAAATATCCTAATTTTACCGCAACCTATTTTTGAAATAACAACCTTAGTGCGTCGAGTTTAGTCGGTTTTTTGGGTTGTTCGAGCTTTTCAGCTGACGCGTCCATAAATGTCACATTAATGCGTAAGTGTGCGTGAAGATGTGTTTGTGTGAGTTAAAAACACATCTTGGGCGTACGTTTTAGGCAGATTTTTTCTCTAGAGATAGGTTATGTTTGCGTCTAATGTATAACCTATTTTTGGTATATGAGTTTTAGTGCTGCGTTTTGCATTTGTGATTTCTTTAGAAATTTTATAACTTTGTAGAGTATAATTAAGTTATTTACAGACATGTGCTAATTGTTAATTACACAATGTAATTTTCATTTCAATTCATTTACTTTAATTAGTACTTCACCGTAGTTTTTTTCTTGAAATAACTTCGCTTTCGGTAGTATTCGCACATTATTAACATGAAATTTTAAATGATTGTAAGCGGTATGATGCCATTGATACTTCCTCGAAATATTACTTCTGAATTTCTATTAGCAATAAATTGAAAAACTGAATTAATAAGACTTTTAAACTGGGAACAAACTGGGGAATTTAATATACATTATTTACATAAATATATCATATTTTTAATAATATAGACGTTATTATGGTAATAAACCGATTTTTTCTGGGGGTTTCTATTTTTACACTGTATGTATATTTAGACATGGCCAGTAGTTCACCTGAAGCGACACTGTGGCCGAAAGTAGAACATATCTGTACTAGAATGAACAGTGGACACCATAGTACGTAGAGTATACGACACCGTAGAGAATCTACGACTATTCGTAGAGGGGCTACGGTAGCGCTCTACGAAATATATGAATGTATAAATACGTTACTTACTCACTACTGAGTTAATCTCACGAAACTAATTAATTAAAATACGTATAAAATTAAATAAAATGCAATCATATGTGGATGTTAATTTGCGTTTTTCTGACTATTTTTTACAAAATCGGATTGACTATATTTAGTATGGAATAGGTAAAATAATTACTTATATATTTTAACTTTTCGCATGTGTCTTTTGTGTTGGTTTTTTTACACCCAAATAAAGGTGCTTTTAACAAAAGTGTTATCTATAGTGATATTGTATGCCTTAACTTTATATTCTAGAGGAACAGCATAATCTCTCGCGAGCTAGAAACCAACATTCCCTAAACAATATGCACAATAATTTAGACTTGTGCGGTTTTCACACATAAATTGAAATGTATGTGTATAATTGTATAAGTATAACATATACATTATACGTATTCAGGGTAACTTGAGACGAAAGTTAATTATTATTACAATAGAACGGTCGTTTTTTGACATTATTAATACATTTTTGTTTGCTTTTGATACAAATCCTAGTTATTGTGGCTCGCTAAGCATAAGATCAAACTATATCTCCCAGCTTCTACAATGATGATCGGTTGATTTTCTAACAAATTGACTATACTGTGATTGGTTGAAACTTTTGAAATCTCTCCATACCAGTATAGGTATGCTCCACCAGGAACAACAGTGTCGTTTGAGCGGGTGTCGCCTCAGGTAACCTAGTGGCTAAATTTCTGACTGTTTAGCACAAAAAATATCATTTTTTTATAGGAACAATCAACTGAGTGATACTTTCTCGTGTGATATATTTTCACCATCAAAATAATATTATGTCTCTTAAGATGTCCATAGATTTTAGTTTTATATATTGTAATTGTATAGGTATTTGTTAACCATATAAACCACTTGGGAGAACCTATCTTTTGCTATACAGAGATTTCTTCAAATAAAAAAATACTTTACATGAAAAGGAAATGCAGTACTCATACATATATAAACCCTGTATATTTTGTACAATAAATGCCTGTATGTTTGTATGTGTGTAACTGATTAGCGACGTAATATAAGCACGGCGCAGGGTAATGTTATTGCAGAGGCAGCGCCACTACTGGTAGAGTAGGGTAGGGCAGAGACTGCATAGGTCAAGGTTTTGTTGTATTGAGGTTTTAAAAAAATTACACCTACAAATGACTATTATTCTGATCTAAAATACAAGTCGTTGATATTATATCTTATCATCACATCAACTTATTAGTTGTACGTTTCGTATTCTATTATATTGTCTACTCTATAGTCTCTACCAGCTGGTTATTTCAGAGACCCTTTTAGGGCTTGATAAACTCTCGATACCAGAGTTGGCCACTATCATTCTTTAATAAAACGAGTAAGCAACTGATATTGTACTAGGTTTTGGATATCAAAGGACAGTCTTTCCCCCACAAATCTCTTCAATCAATCCACGCGTTAACTCCTCCTCCTTACTTCGTGTTCCTTATTTCAGTGAGTTGTGATTCCTCCACCGAATTTTCTCATTCGGGAAAATTTCTTCAACAAGTACATCGTGGTTGATGTTCATTAACTAACTACGCATTGATCATACAAACATATGTACACACATACGAGTACATAATACATACATCTCTCACTCTCGCCCTTGAGCCCACGCGCGCTATTTCCACAGTTTCCTTCCGCCCACCGCTCTGTAAATAATAGACAAACACACACACATACGTATTATGTCATTAACAAATCATTTGTTTGCGAAGGTAGTCAAGAAAAGAGGAGGCGTGAGCTTCGATTATGTCACTTTAAAACTTACTAATTTATTTTTGCGAGTAATCAAAATAGGTTCTCCTAGGCAAACTTGCAAAATCTTAGACTACAGTGGTGCTTAACATCAGGCAGGCTGAAATCAAAAGTTGGCCTATTCCGTCAAAAAAAAATTAAATTGCTGATCATTTTTTTCCTCTCTTCTGGTACTCCACTAATGAAATTCTCCTTGCCGTTTTTCGTAGCTATGCTCAGCAGTGGGTGATCATCACACTTTTAGAAGCAAAAAATCCTCAAATTGAATTCTAAAACTTGGCTTGGCATTGCATTGAAAATTGTGGTACAAAAATACAAAAGTTTCTTATTGTGCTAAAAAATATTAACAACTCAGTATATTGTAATTTGTGTGTTACAATGCTACTCTATAGCGTCAATAAACATTGTTTTATCTTAAAAAACATTACAAAAATCCCACCAAAACTTCCGTTTCCTGTTTCCTCTATCTCCAGCTACTCTGCAAATAATCAGAGAGTAGTAAATCTAATATAGCACAAGTAGAATAGCGTTCAAAACGCGCGCGTATATTATATTAGGCCGAGACTGCAGCACGCTGCGACCCGGGTAATGCTGGCTGGAGGCAGGGTAGATACCCATTGTTGGTAATATTTGTGCAATTTTAAATAACAAGAGTTTTATATAATATATTCTTATTGAACAAGAGTTATTTGTGATATTCTCTGGTGTCGAGAGATTTTGTGCACCAGCTCTATCTTTAGACTACTTGCACTTTTCACTTGTGTGTAGGTTACTTTAGGTGTTCAAATGCTTAACTAAACAGTGTCAGAATATTGATATTTTTATCGAACTCGGCTAAGGCTGGTTAAAAACAACACCATAATAAGCACTCTGCAAACGTAACTTAAATATAACTCAAAAGCGAGTGTGGCTCAACGGTTCCAGTGTCTGCTTTTCATCCAGATGCACCCTGGTTTGAATCCGGTCCTACACCAATGACTTGTATTTTCAAGTTATGTGTGGATTTGCACTCGCTTAGCGGTAAAGGAAAACATTGTGAAAAAACCGACATATTTGAGGACCACAATATCCGAGGACATGTGTTTTATGTGTCTTCCGTGGAAGGGTCTGGGCGCCCACCACGATGTATCTGTCCTAGACAACTCCCCTAACGCATTCGTTCTGAGGGGGAGTCACGATCCTCAGTCATGAGGAAATACGACTCAAGAGAGTAGTGACTGTAATTAATTCGTGACTTATTCCATCATTAGGGCTTACAAATTTCTCGTAAAATATTTATAATGTAACTGGTAGATTGCAAGTTACTACTACTAGTTACTCTACAAAAGTGTAGCCTTAAATCCAGTGTACACTTATCTTAATGCTAGATTTGATTCTGTGCGCAATGGATCGTGTTCTTGAGATTTAGTTTAGCTCTAGCTCTCAAATTGTTTGCAGTTCGTTTGTCTTGGATTTAAATAAGATATACGCAGACTTTGTCCACATTGAAATACGAAATAGGTAGTTAAAAGTACAAGTAAATAGTTATGTTAGTTTTGAATGAGGTTCTAGGAACTGTCATTCGAACTTACTTACCAACGGTTATTTTTCTATGCATGTATATATAGGTATTTTGCTGTGGAAGGACCTGGGCGCCCACCACAGAACAAGAAAACTCCCCTAACGGGTTAATTCAGGGAGTCACAATCCTCAATCACGAGGAATACGACTCGAGAGAGATATATTTGCTGCATGACTTCACCAGCATTCGCTTGTGTGGATATCACTTTGGTGACCAGTAAGGTGTTTCGCTAATTCAGACAGTTTCCACTAGAAATCAAAACGCCAATCATAGAAGCTCTTGCTACTTAAATTACTTGAAAGATCTCTGTCATTGGTTAAAATGTATCAGTTTAGGCGATTTGACTGGCGAAGATTGGTCTTTGATGTACGAGTTAAAATGAATCGAATTTATGAAACAAATTCTGCTGATGTTTAGAACTTGACTGTCTAGTGTTAAAAATAACATTAGCATCGAAAATATTACCTAAGCATTCACTAATGAAAGTATGCAGTCAGCAGTGCACCAGCGAGCTGCAATGAGTGCATTGTTTATGCACCCAGCAACGTCACATAACTGATAGCGGTTATTTCTCTATGCCAATAACCGGACCGATTTCAAATAACTATAAAACTACTGGCTGTTGCTTGTGGGTTTGCTTGCGGGAATTGTTTGCATATTTTTACATTTTTCAAATGTTTTAAATAGATTTGGACTTATATGCCTAATAGACTACGATTGAACGTACTGGATTGCCAAAAAGAACATTAACCACATAGATAAAAATTAAGGATCTTGTTAGTAATGAGTGTTTTGGATTGAAGTGAGCAATTGAACCGTGTGGATTCCATTTTTAATTTGGCACGCCCTTAAATAAAAATATAATGGAGCTTCTGTTTAAATTGTTACGAAGCTTTAACTAACTGTCCATTTTGATTTAGCATATTGTTTTACTTCCATATTTGAAAAGCCAAAACTCCAGTAGCCTTACTACAATACAAACTCATGACAAACAGACCCTCGTCCATTCCTTGTATATAAACACTTGATGTGCTCCGATAGAGGGCGCCCGCGGCGAGGCATTTATCTGCGCCTATAAAGTCAAACTGCAGGGAAATTAAAAAGAATAACGGTCAATATCTGGACTAGAGCGCCCCGGGGGCTTCGGAGAGGGCTAAGGGGCTTCGATGTACACTTACATGAAACTGAAAAGTGTAGGAAAAGAATTAGTTTCTTAATTAATAATTTATTTGAAACCAATTTACATGAAAATTTAATGTTACGCGTGTGTCAAAATTTATAATGAAACATAAGTTTTTTATATGAGTTATTTGACAAGTGCTTAACCCGCACTATGGTTGTATAACATAATTTTTTATTGGAAAAAGAGCGAAAATAATCACGACCGGCAGGATTCGAGCCTGCGTATTTCTGATTATCTGCCAGAACGCCTTAACCACCTTATAATCCTGCCGGTCGTGATTATTTTCGCTCATTTTCCATTTAAAAGTTTAAGTTAAGTTTGTAATAGATTTCTTTTCAATTTCCTTATTACAACAGTGTGATTGCCTGAAAAAAGATATATATATATATTTTTAACAAGTACCTACTCATATTTTACTAGTAACGCGCTCATAATTTTACTTATATAATATTTATATTATTATACCGTTATGAGTGAGAGGTCTCTTAACACAAGAAAAACACGAGACTGACGTCTGTAGCACCTATGGAGGATAATAATTATTAATAAGTAAAAGATGGTTTGTTGATTTGTTACCTCGTTCACGCGATAACGGAAAGACGGACCATAGATACTTCCATGCATCAATAACATAAGTACACAAAATATACATACTTAATGTCTGCATAGAATGACTGTCAACTAAGTAATAATCAGAGTGAATGCAATGTATTTTAAATTTTCTCCAAATTTAAAGTCTAAAGTTCCAGATCTTTCTTCACCCCAGGTCGCCTAACTCGACCCTAGAAGCTAACCGCGTTGTAACACGTAATATAAATTCCTATCCAATATTCACAAATTCTGCGGAAACATAATGTGCAAGGAAATTGCAATTTTCTCAACGTTGTCGCTTTCTCGTATAACACTTAGGAGCAGTTTTAAAAAGTCGCTCGGATTAAAGTTCGTGGCAAAATTTGTAGGAGCTTTTGAGGTTTTCATTTTGCAAGAGGAAAAAAGAATGTATAATGTATATCTTTGTGCGCTATATTATGTATAATGAAGTTACTATCAAAAACAACTAGTCTACGGAAATTACAAACTAAAATATTGCCATGTCTGACAGGACAAAACTGTTGATGCATTTTTCTGTCGTGTTTGTAACAACTTGTAACACACAGTTTTACGCAAAAAAGATTGGTTTAAATTTTGATCTTTGATTATTTTTTGTCTGTTTCTGTAGTTATCTATTGATTATAATATAAGTGATGCAATACAAAAACAATACGTTTTAAAGCACAATGAGCTGAGTTGTATAAAGCAGTTGACAAGCATACAATAGTAATAAATCTAGCCGTAGCGGCTACGGGTCACCTACGTCGTGCTACGCCGTAAACGCTAGCTACGAGCTACGACATATCTAACTACAAATAGCCACGCGATAAACATACATAAGTGAGTGACAAAATATTGTCTCTACCGAATAAACAGATAAACATACATAGTGAGTGACAAAATATTGTCTCTACCGAATAAACAGATAAACATACATAAGTGAGTGACAAAATATTGTCTCTACCGAATAAACAGATAAACATACATAGTGAGTGACAAAATATTGTCTCTACCGAATAAACAGATAAACATACATAAGTGAGTGACAAAATATTGTCTCTACCGAATAAACAGATAAACATACATAAGTGAGTGACAAAATATTGTCTCTACCGAATAAACAGATAAACATACATAAGTGAGTGACAAATTATTGTCTCTACCGAATAAACAGATAAACATACATAAGTGAGTGACAAAATATTGTCTCTACCGAATAAACAGATAAACATACATAGTGAGTGACAAAATATTGTCTCTACCGAATAAACAGATAAACATACATAAGTGAGTGACAAAATATTGTCTCTACCGAATAAACAGATAAACATACATAAGTGAGTGACAAAATATTGTCTCTACCGAATAAACAGATAAACATACATAAGTGAGTGACAAAATATTGTCTCTACCGAATAAACAGATAAACATACATAAGTGAGTGACAAAATATTGTCTCTACCGAATAAACAGATAAACAGACAAAAATCTAAAAACTGCTGAAATGTGTTCTGTTATCGATTTAAAGTCTTCCCAAACAAATTATTTTCGAATGTCTTCTATGGACAGATTTTTGATCCTCAGTAGCTTTAGTATTATTATATAGTTGGTAATACAATACATTTACATACATGTTATCTTTTATCCCGACTTTGCGACGCAAAGAAAGGTTCGTTTGATGGTTTTTTCAGTAATACTATTATTAACGTTTTGTAATTCTTGGATTATGTAGGTAACCTTAAAAATATATACATATGAATTTTTTAATGTTTACTGGTTCTACGTTATAATCTGGATGTATTTTTAACGTTTAATAATTTTAAAATTCTGTTTTAAATCAGTTTAAACAAGTTTCGTTTGGACAATTTGAGTACTTTTTTATCCTTTCTATATTTATTTATTTATTTACAGACACAAAAACAACTTACAAACTAAAACTTATAGTAAAATACAAACTTGACCTCATATGTAAATATTTTAAAATTTGTAAGTCTAACTATTGTGTACCAACTTTCTTTATAATATATGTATATTCAGACCATTAAAAGGCACTCCTAATATCCAAAACACAAACTAAACACCAGAATAATTTACTAATTTTCCAAAATGCGAGCGAGACAGCAAGATATGCAATCCACAAGAGTGAGCAAGACAGCAGTATAAGTGAAGGCATTTTTCCTCCGGCTCCGCGCGCCGCAGATTTATGCGTCGGTTATCTGCGACTGAATTTATTTGTCTGAGAGCTTCGTTTGCCTCTGCGGCCCTGCTACTTGGGGTTAATAAATGGTAGACAGGACTATGTTTAATTAAATATGTATCTTAAGATTTAAATAATCTTGTTGTGCAAGGACACCACTACAAAGTTACAGATATCAAGTAAGTTATTGATGAATTGAAGAAATTATAGTATAACTATACTTTTATAAATCCTTCGTTGTTCATTACTTAGCATCTTAATTTAAGAGTAGAAGAGAGAGATATCAATCAAAAACTGATAGTCTACGTGTTCTTAAAGTAAATTATAATACGATCTTACTGCCAACAATTAAAAGCGAACGGTGAAAGATGAAATCGTTTACAACAAACACAAAATAGCAAAGGCATTACTAAAATACATATTTAAACTAAACACTTTCCCTGAGCTGTATTATTTCTGAATTACTATAAATAAATTTATTACGCTTAATGGTTTTTATTTTCATTAATAGCCATTTCTCCAGCTTCCTAACTCTATTTCCCGCAAGTCCCGACCTTACAAATTATAAAATGTGTGACCGACTGCACCATACAGGGCTAGTACGCACACGCGGCGCACGCGCGGGAGGGTGGAACCATTCTCTGCGGGCACATACAAACTTAATCATTTTATTTATATACTGGTTACCCGTTTTTTCACTTTGGTATCTTGTTTTGAGATAAATATAGCCTATGTACGGTACTTTTTGTATACATATACCACCACCAATATTAAAATCACGAAAGATCACCATATTCCATTGCAGCAGACATAAAACAGACCTGCAAACAAACTAACAAAAATGCTGTCGCTTTTCTAAATATACTTAAAGGTATTAAAAGGTATCATACGTCATAAATTCCTTATAATCAAATTCTCAATAAGCAAATAAAACTCTCATACAAAACGTGCAAAATTGTAGTTTCTATGTCATTCAAAATTTTTTTGTAAGTCATGTCTGTGACTTACAAAATAATACAAATATTAGTTCAAAACAAATTCTGTAGATCATTAAACAAAAGAACACAACAATATAACAAGCGCAGCAGTAGGCAGCAATAAGTCGGTGTGTGGAGCCTTATCCGGTGCGCCGGCAAATATGTGGTGCCCCGCGGTGGAAGGGCATTCACTCGACATCACTACTAGTAGACGTCTAATATTCTGTTAAAAGTCAAAATCAAACACCCATATGCTAAGTATCTAATATATATGTTACGGCTAATACCCGAAGTGCGGCTACACCTAGTTTTAGCCGGTTAGAACTAGGTGTAGCCACTTACTCTTGGTTCCCCGAATCGAGACATGTTTTGAAAGAAGTTGGCTCTTCCTCGCTTTGCTCGTCGTCGCATGTGCGTGGTAGAAAGCAACCTAACGAACCTAATCTACCTTCTGTCACAGACAAGTTACTTCGAGTCCAACACTTGCACTACAACAGGACTTGAGACCTAGTTTTACCCGAAAACAATTGGCTCGTACTAGGTTTAACCAAGTCTAAGTGGCTACACCTAGTTCTAACCGGCTAAAACTAGGTATAGCCGCACTTCGGGTATTAGCAGTAACATATATAAATCAAATAAATAAATAAAAATAGCCTTTATTTCTCTATATAAAAAGATTCACATTACAGTTTTTGATGTCAATTTGTTCATTAAAATATTATTATTCAAATTTTTATCATATTTCTGTATACATTATAATGTCAAAAATTAAAATGAATTTGCGATGTTCAAATAGTAATGTAGGTATTGATGTCAAATTTAACTAACATTTCTTCAATTATCTCGGGATCGTCCAAGTTTGGACGTAGGCCTCCTCCAACTCTTGCCATGTGCAAATCCAATACATATAGTTCCTAACTGGAAGGAAGTGGCGAAGATGCAATTCTCTTGTTCCGGAGGCTTTCGGAGGTAAGACTCACTTCAGGTCGCTGCGCCAAAGGAGTAACTAAGTAAGTAAACTAAATATATATGGTCTCATGTATTTAATCAATCATTACACAGATACTTAAGCCTTCCCGTACCACACCACGATTGGTCATGGTAGATGTTTATTAGATTTAGAAATTTTGCTGCCTAGCGCCTAACTAAGTGATGAGGTGTCTCTGGTGTATATTGTCTGTTTCCCACCGTCTACTTTATCTCCCTCTCCAGCACTGCTGCAGCCGAAAACTCAGATAAAATGACGTGTATTTTTTAATGATTAATACATTGCGTATGTAAAAAAGCTTTAGGTGCATATCGTATGGATTTAATCTTTTATGTACTGAAAATGTTCGTGTTTTGTGACAACGAGCCACGTAAGTACCTCATAAGTAAAGTCAAAGTCTCTCTTGAGTCGTATTCCTCATTACTGAGGGTCGTGACTCCCCCGCAGAATTAATCCGCTAGGGGAGTTTTCTTGGGCAGATACATCGTGGTGGGCGCCCAGGTCCTTCCACGGAAGACACATGTCCTCGGATATTGTGGTCCTCAAACATGTCGGTTTCCTCACGATGTTTTCCTTCACCGTTAAGCGAGTGCAAATCCACACATAACTTGAAAATACAAGTCATTGGTGTAGGGCCGGATTCGAACCCGGGTGCGTCTGAATGAAAAGCACACACTGGAACCGCTACGCCACACTCGCTTAGTGTCCAAGTAAAGTCAAAGTACCTAGTTCAAAATACCTACCTAATGGTTAAAAGCTTAGTTAAAATTAACTCGAAAACATGCTTATATTGACATTTTAAAATTTAAATTCTATACCTTACTTTTTGTACTTTGAAACTTAATATTATGTTGGAAATCAGTCAATTGGCCTCTTTATAGATTTAAAAGTGCATAAATAAATTTGCAGTTAACCTCTTCTAAGAATAAATATTATTTTCTTGAAAATTTACAAAACCAATATTAATTATGTAAAGAAACTGCTAGGTAACAAAAACTGTCCAACCCAAATATCGAAACGCCTTCACAAAAACTGACGGCAATTTTCGAAACGCCTGTAGAAAAACCAACAGCAATTGTGTGTAAGTGCGCCTCTGTGGACGATATTAGGCGCTTCCGGCCAGCAATTACTAGTTCGGCTAAATGTTCGGGCGGAATTGCTCGCTGCGATGCTGCGATGGTTTTTGTACTCTTCTCTAGGGCTGGTATGGGTAGGTATTTCGGACTGGTGTAGTTAGATAAGGAAGTATTGGTTATGTACTATGTGTTTTTAAATTGATAGGAACAATTTCATATAAGCAAAACTTAGCTTTAAAGAAATAAGTAGGTACTAAGAAGAATAAGATAATACAAATAAAAAAGCTTAATATAAGTATTTCCATAAGTACCTACTTTAGTAGCGAAGATACAATTAGAGTAATAATTTTAATTATAATGACTAGGTATAGGTAACTTAATTTCAAGAAACCTTAAATTTACAACTTTAAAATAAATGATGAAATTAACATAAGCTTATTTACATTTACTTACAACGATTTTAAGCATCGCTTCATTCCTTGTCCTGCCTACGTCCACAACTAAAAAGCTTGTCACATAAGTATAGGTATATATCTAAGTAGGTAGGTACCTATAGATCGGTACATATAGACAGCAGTCTAACTTCCGTCTAATCCACAAAACCGCTAGCGTTTAGTAGAAATGCCTCCAAACATTACCGAAAGAGCATCAAATAAGGCGGTGTTGCCACGAGCCACAAACTGCGGCTTTGTAAAACTAACTCGGGACGTAACTGCGGCTCGGTAATTAGCGCGGGAAAAACGTCGCGATATGGCGCGAGACGAATCAGACGGGGCGAGGAGGTTGGAATCAAGGAGGTGGTATGGTATATCTGAGAACAGAAATAAGGTCGACCTATTTTACAGTTTTAGTTTCATAGACTTTTTAGGGCTCTCAAAACATTTATGAATTTCGAGATGGAATTATCTACTTAGCAATAATATTACTTTATTTAACTAGCTATCTAACCCATAGCCCAAAAACTCTTTACCAAATGATTAAATTCAAATTTATCAGTAATGTTGGGCGCGTTGGAAAGTAGGCCTATACTCAGCAGTGGGTGGACACGGGCTGATATGATGATGATTAAATGTTCAAGACTAAATCTTTAAGAATAAGACAAGGAGCATGGAGGAGGCTAGATAAATAGCTAAGCTCTAAAAAATCCTTAGGTCACAGACATAATGGCACGAACTATCGACACGAATAATTTACAATAATTGACATTCCAATTGGGCTCTATTATAGTTTTAATTGAATAGCAAATTAAAATATAAGCTAGTATGGCAATTTGTTAACCTATGCCAAATGCCCTTGAGGTTTTTTGTAAACTCTCAACACTATATTATGAACTCACTTGTATCTTACCACATCCAAACCATATTTCGTAGCTTGGTGTGGGTATTGCAGCGCGCCGCGGAGTCGAAGTTGCATAACGGGCGCCGTTACTTTTTACTTCTAGGGCTCAATGTTAAATGCCGAACCGCTTCTGCTGCATATTACATGTCGTAGCGAACCCAGTTTTTGGAGCTCGGCTGTGGGGGTTTACTGTATGTACTTACTTACTTATGTTGGTAGATATTGTGGGTATGGCATGTAGTAGGCATGTACCTATTATGTTTGTATGTTGCTTGCTTTGGTATGAGTGGAGGTTGATGCTGATAAGTAGGTACATTATGTAGTTATTGTGTAATATAATTATATTGTAGTCTATTGTAGAAGCTATATTTGGCCAGACTTGGACTTTACTAAATTAGTTAGTTTCCTACTAATTAATACACGCATGATGGCCAAAGATTAAGTACCTAAGCAATGAATATAAGAAGGTATGATCCTACATTTGATTAGAAATGTTATTTTTATATACATTTCATATGACTCATATTGTATGAGTATGTCTATTTTAACTCTTTTAGGTACAAGTGAGATTGTATTGAACATTATTAGTATTGTATGTATGTATATTTTATTCAGCTCCATATCTTTATCATATTTATAAGTGTTTAAAACTTACCTACTTAAGGCCCAACTATCTAACAGTATTTGTATTACAATAAACTAGTCATATAAGTAGGCAATAACAAACCAATATTTTATTCAACAACATCAAACTTTATTTAGCCTTATTCTTACCAAACTTAACATTCTTTTTCGCCTTGATTATGCTCGTGGCATCATCATTCAGCTGCTGGAAGAATGCCTTCGACGTCTTCAGAGACTTATCATTGGCTTCCACGGCCTTCTTAGTGTTCCTGTGATCAGTAACCTTAGTGACTTGACCTCCTTTGGCTCGCTGCAGCTTCTTCTTTCTCCTCCTTTCTCTGTTCTTGTCTGTTTGAGTTCTTTCCTCTTTCGTCATGAGCTCTCCCTTACGCTTCCTCTTGACTTCCTCTGGAGCCAGTAAAGTAGCATCGCTTGTAGCAACGGGAGCAACCTCTTCCATAGAAATAGCCGGAGTGTTCGAAACAATTTTAACCTCAGCTTGAGCAGGTCTTGGTGTGTAATGGTAATGGCACAATGCATCCAGTTTAGCAAACAGTTGCTTCATATTTTCACGGATTTTAGTATGTTCTTCCGGCTCGTTCTCTTCTTCAACTTCGCCTGATGCTGATTGTTTCTGTTTCAAGTATTCTGCTTCATACACTTGAGCTAAGCTCAATTTACTTTTAGCATGGTCAAGAATTTCTGTCTTACGGAAGTCCAGTTGATTATCTACTGGTTTTTCTTTCTTTTCCACATCATCCCAGGCTTTGTCTTTGATCCTTTGTTGAATTATATCTTCTAAAGTTAGAGTGGTTTCCTCAGTTATGATTGGAGCCGGTCTAGAAGTGAGGTCAAAGTCAACTACTTCTTCAAGAAGCGAGTTTTGAGGTCGTTTAGTAGCATCTACTTCACCTTTAAGCTGCCAAGGAGCTTCTTTAAGAGTCTTCTCTTCAAGTCTATTTATAGTCTGTTTTAATCTCTCTTGTCTCATTTCAAACTCTGACTTTTTCTCATTAGCGTTATTAGAAATTTCTCTATCAGCCACAATATCATTTAAATCAGACTCAGAGTCATCATCCGATGAGGCATCAGCAAAACGAACTTTTTTGTCACTTTTCTTAGGTCCTGACTTTTTGACTTCATTTTGTAGGTCTTCTTCATTTTCATCATCTAATGACTCATTATCTTCAAAATCATGATCTTCTTTGTCTTGATCACTGTTCTCTAGATCTTGATTATCATCTTCATCTAATTCCTCCTCATTTTCTTCTTGCATTGCATCATTATCTTCACCCTGTTCATCATCATCAGCTTGATCAAAGAATGCTGAGTACTTTACATTTCTTGCTCCTTCTTCCTCTTCTTCATCTGCTTCACTGACAATTTCATCAAATAAATCTATAGATTCTTCGTCACTGTCTTGTAGCACATTTTTGCCTTCATTCCTCTCCTCTTTCAACAAAAACTGCTCCATTTCTTGCAGTTTGAAAAATTTGTCATCAACTATTGAATGTTTTACTTTAGGTCTTGCCTTATCTTTTTTATCATGAGCTATAACATCTGTGAGATTTTCTGTTTGATTTTTCTTCTGTTTCTGCTTTTTAGACTTCTTTTTTTCCACTTGCGGTGGTTCTTCATCATCAATATTATCTTGCTCATCTTCTATGGTTTTTACAGGGAACTTTAGGTCGTCTTTTATAGACATACAGTTGGCAACCTCCCATACAAGCTTGTCCCAGCACTCATTGTTTTGAAGTTCAATTTCTTGCCATATTTGCTCCTCATCGAAATCCTGTACTATAAGCTCCGGTAAGGCACCTTTTTTCTGTCTTTTCTCATCCTTTTCTTGCACTTTAGTATAGTCATAAAGCGATTTTACCAGACTTTTGATATCGTCTTTGAGTTCGCTCTGAACAGCAAGAAACTTCACCGGTTTCTCAGTGAAAACATTGAATTTATCAATGATAGCTTCCATTATGTGAAAAACTGCATCAACACAAGTTGTTTTTATATAATTTGTAACCCTAAAATACTAGTTTTTTTATTAAAAATTGAAAAAGTTCGTCGCAGAAAAGCGATCAAAATAGCACGCGGTGTGTTTTTACATGAGGATGTGACAGTGACAGATGACAAAATATATTGTAAAATGACTTTGACTTTGAGAGAAACAATCATTCATTAATTCAGCATTGCATGTTATAATCTAAAATACTAAAATATGACATGTCCTGAATTGATTTCAGATCAAGGAAATACTAAAATACTCGTACCTAAAACCAAAAAAAAACACAACTTTTTTTTTTTTTACACTGGCCAATCCATTCAACGTTTGTCTTCAACACATCACGCGACATTGGCAAAATTGCGGCCATACCGCAGAGGCCACAACCAAGATTAGAATTAGCATTCTCACCGCATCACTAGATTATGTTCATTCATT
The DNA here is from genome assembly GCA_964023185.1 of Macaria liturata. Classification (NCBI taxonomy): domain Eukaryota; kingdom Metazoa; phylum Arthropoda; class Insecta; order Lepidoptera; family Geometridae; genus Macaria; species Macaria liturata. The sequence goes on along the minus strand of OZ026831.1, from coordinate 985,255 downwards.
TCATTTTATTTGTTTTTCTTTGTGCTGGTGAATGTTATACCTACCTACCTACTTTATTTAATTTCTTGTGAAAACTTGAAGATAATAGCAAGTGTGGCATACTTATCGCAGCTTAAAAAAATGATAATTACAAGACAGGTAGAATAATTCAGAAAACCACATTAGTGAACCCTTTACAAGTAAGTAAACGTGTAACACAAAGTGCATTCGTGGTGGTTTCATGGACTTTTCACTTGACTGGCCATGGATGGCGTGGGGATTTTGTGCACTCTATACCGTGATAGACCATAACTAATTCGCCCACGCTCGCCTGCAACCACCGCACTTGCAGTTCAAACAAGTTTAGGTAAAGTGAAAGGCCAAGGAACTCTATAACCTGTTGCTTTGGTAAACAATCGAGAGATTGTCGCATTCGTGAATGTGGAGCGTAAAATTCGACTTCCACGTGTACTTGTAGCTTACATGCCAAATAAATTATTATCCGTATTGTTATTGTTTATTTATTTGAAATTAGTTAATTTAGTTAAAAAAAAACAGTTATTATAATAAAAAATGGTGTTTGGTTATAGCACAATGGAAAGTCAAGACATGGAAATGAAGTTTAATCCTGGGAACGATGTTGGTGGGCTGGAACTATGCATTGTCTGTGGCGACAGAGCCTCGGGCAGGCACTACGGAGCCATCAGTTGTGAAGGTATGTCATTTGCATATGAAAGAGTAATGAAGTAAGTTGGACTTGAGGTGGACTTATTGTCTAATGTGAAGTGGCCAAGGTGACTGCTACTTCATGTTTGCCTGTAATCTGTCATGTTGTGATATTGACATTACCAATAAGATTATAGATATACACCCGTATTCACAAACGATACTATGAGGTCTCACAGCGCGCGCGGACGCACATGGTCCCAAAAACCTATTCATAAACAATACTTGAGTGGCGGCCAGCACTATGCGTCCTTTTAAACGCGCGCACAGCCAAGGTAGCTAGCTAGCTATTTTAACCTACACATAGGGCTTGTCTTTATCAAAGTTGTATGGCCGGTTATGTTTAGATGCTTGTGTACCAATTTTTGCAGCGTTTATGAAGGAGTAATAAGTGGTATTCTCTTAGGTGACAGTACTTAAGGATGCCAAACCTATTTATTAACACCAGTGCTTCGGACAACAACAGTTAATCATATTGTTTTATTTATAAGTCACTCTTAATTTTCGTTAATGTATATGTACTTAAGTTATCCTTAGTTTGCCAGTCAATATATGTACCATATTAAACCATGAACATGAACATAGGTACCACACCCAGCCAAGACAAGCCTGCTCCGGTCAAACCGGCATACCGGGGGGCACGAGGTTGTGGAGCGTAGTTTTGTGCTAACGCTCCGGGATGGTAGTCGACCGGCTATGAAGCCAGACGCCGATTTGGAGAAGGTTGTTATTAAGGATAGGGATAAGCGATATATGTACCATATTAAACCAAGTTAAAATTAAATACTTAATAGCAAAGTATTAACATAATAATGTTTATAATTTGTAAACATAGTAAAACGAAATTTCTAAAATTTTATTTACCACATCGCGTCCGTAATGTAATTTTTTCATTTTGTGTTTCTAAGTGCTGCGACATTTTTAAATACAATACAATATAGTACAAGTGTAAGCTAATTCAATTAAAATTAACACGACATATCGACAATGTTTCTAAACAAACGGTTTGAGGTTATTTTTATTTGATTTGATTGTCATTTACTCCTGTCAAACTCCACCATGAACTTAGCAATACAAATGGACCAATCACATGTCGCCATTTTACGCAGTGCGTTTACTTTGCCAAACATTACTTAAGTTTTGTCTATGAATAGAAAGGCTCGATGAATGGAACACACTGAGAAGTGTTACCCTTAGCACAGTGTTGATGCTTTACTTAGAGAAGTACCGTTTGTGAATACGGGTGATAGAATATCAACATTTTAAACTTTATGAGTAGTTGGGGTTTTACAAGCATAAGCACAGACAAATTTTCTCTATTTTGTTTTTTCAATCAACTATAATAGAAAGAATCTTAACTCTTCTAATGAACCCATCAAATATTTGTAGATTCAGGTTCATAGGTAAAACAGCTAAACTTTTATAATATATGCTCTTATAATTTTGAGATACTTTATGTTTGTTAGTTAAAATTGGGCCTTTAGTCATGATGAACACAACCCGTAGAATGGATAATTATTAAATAGTAGGTCTCTGCTGTTCTGCTACAATAATTAAATTAAGTCAGTTATCCTTTGGGCAGTTTAATAACTGTTGGTACATTCTCATAGAAACACATATTATATCCATTATCTAGTACCCATGATACAAGCATAATTTTAGTATGGGGCTAGATGGTGCTGTGTGCTATGTCCTGAAATATTTATTTATTAATATGGTTTTTCACAAAATCTTCAAAACTAAATGACACACTGGCGACTGCACCCATGCATGCTGAGACTGCTATTCCAGACAGTTACTTCCCTTCCTGTTTAAACTTATAGCATTAAAACATGTAACCTATTTGGGCAGGCTGCAAGGGTTTCTTCAAGCGCTCTATCCGCAAGAAGCTGGGCTACCAGTGCCGAGGCAGCATGAACTGCGAGGTGACGAAGCACCACCGCAACCGCTGCCAGTATTGCCGCCTGCAGAAGTGCCTCGCGTGTGGCATGCGGAGCGACTGTGAGTATTTACATGGAGCTGGCAACACCGAATTTGTGTAATATGATTGTAGCGCCCATAGCTCAGTTAGCTAGGTGACAAGTGGTATTCCATTTTAGACGCTTCCATGGGTTGGATGATACACTGAATTGTAGGTCCAAGCCAATTCTCATAGTACAGCAATCCTTAAGCCCTGTCCCTGTTCAAGGGTGGTTTGTAAACTGATGCCAGAGTTGGCCACTTTCATATGACCATACTTACTTAAATAATGTTACTTGATTTTAAAAATCATAACTTCAATAAATGGAAGTTATGATAAGTTTGTTGAATTGTAGGTCCCGGCTGTTTGTCTAGTATGGCAGTCGTTAAGCCATATCAGAGGCCCTTAGGGCCCTTGGGCGGCTTGATAAACTCTTGACACCAAAGTTGGCACTGTCATTCGATAAAAAGAAGAATAAATGTAACAGTTATTTATTCATCTGTTTCTACCTCATTTACATCGCAACAGAATGACAAATAATAATAATTGTTGGCATGATGGTAGTATAAGGTCATAATTAAAGAGTTAGATATGCTACTTTTTATCTAGATCCAACATATGTCTTCAAATCCAGAGTAGACAGATTACTTCTAGGCAATCATATAACATCAGCCTATTGTGTGCTAAAAATGTAGAACCGCATCATAAGTTACCACCAAGCTACATTACAACTCCATGCGCCCACCCATCCATATAACAGTTAATGAGCAGTAATTCTTGTGTGTCTCCGGCAGCGGTCCAGCACGAGAGGAAGCCCATCGTGGACAAGAAGGGAGACCACGAGCGACACGCCGCCTACAGCAAGCTGCTGGGGCTGCAGCAGGGACAGGTGAGGGAGATTATATTATTCCATTGGCATATTTTATAATTATTGACATCTAGCTGATATTTGTTAACTTGTGATCATTGCACCAGTGGACTGTATAATTTAGAACTTAGTGTGGACTATACAAAACAATTTTGACACAGTGTGATACGGGCACATCAGCAATTTGCTGCTCGCCCATTAATCAAATAAATAAATAGAATTTTGACACAAAATGAATTGTATTAAATTATTTGAATAATTTATTCGTTTTAATTTTGTATGCAACCAAAATTTACTTGTGTGGGAGATAAGTGCTATCCATCTAATACTATAAATGCGAGAGATGATAACATATTTCTCAGAAACTATAAAAGCTATTGATAGGTGTCTTTTTGTATAGGATTAAGTAGAGTAAGTTTCATTTCTGGGAACAGAACAGAAGTTTCATCTAAATAGTGTATGTACCTTCCTGGCTAGATTACCTCCTTCTAAACAATCATGGAATTGGTCAACAGTATCATTTAGACTTACACTTACAGTGTTTAGTATGTTATGTATAATATTACTCAAAAACAAATATTTTTATTGAGTGTAGTCATACAGAAAATGCAGTAAACTTTATCTGCAAACTACAAAAAATACTGATTACTTATTTTATTGATTAATTGCAGATCAATCCCAAAGAAGAGCCCAGTGATGCGTTCGGCGCGGCGTCTCCGGCGCCCGCCATCAACTTCGCGCTGGCAGCCGCCGTCGCATTCAACAAGAACAACCCAGGTATATTCTTACATCATTTCTTCTTTGAGGTATATTTATTAATTACTGAGTTTCAGCTAAATCTATTGAGCAGATACATTGTGGTAAGCGCGCTGCTCCTTCCACGGAAGTGTTGGATTGGAGGTTATACGAGTATAGTTGTTATACAAAAACAACAGTTTGAGCTATTGATGAGTTTATAACGAATTCAAGTCGTTAATATTAATGTTCAATTATATAAACGAACGCCTTAAATTGGGAACATATGTAACAGTAACCACAATCCCACCAAAATCATTCTGAAAAAAAATTGCCAAGTCTCGATAGAGCTGCTTGTTTATCTCTAAAAAGTAATGAAATCTCTAGAATTAGTTAAGCCAAGTCTAAGGTTCCTTACTGCGATTTATTTATTATTATAGTTAATTTTATGTGACTTGGCCGTTGAACATTCTTTACACGTTTAGTGGATACAAGTTTATTTACTAATTTATTTGCAGATTTATTCAAATCTTCTAAAGTTTTTGCCTATTATGTAGAGTCCACTTAACTATTTTTTCTGATTCTAATCTATCTTAATTTTTCGTTAGAACTCTGGTTATTGTTTCTGTGTTTCCCTTAAACTTTAATTAATCATAATCTACTACTTACAAGTCAACGGTATATTTTTAATATTTTTATTTATTGAGTAGAATACAGTTATATACCTAGTCAGGTCATAAGTAATGTCACACAGTAAAAACTTTTCTTTTAGAATACTGGCCACAAAAAAGTTTATTGAATTCGAATTTCGAATTGCTTATGAAAATAAAAATGTATACTTTTTAGAATTTTACCCTTGACGATCAATCCTGTGGACCAGAAAAAGCGCGTATACCCGAAAGGGACGACGACAAATGACGTAGAATCTCAGGGCTGCCAGAGTCATAAAAATTCCCCTACTTTTGTTCATACTTACACACATACACACACGTATAAAAGTTGTACGTAATCATTATTATCACCTGAAAAAGGGACTCGTATAAAAATGACACACACAGTATGTCGATAAAATTTTAAGCAGGAATAAATTATACTAAGTAGGATTTGTAAACAAAATAACTATATGTATATTTATTTCAAGGAAAACTATTTACATTGAAAAAACAAAGAATAAAGTAATAACCAACTACTTAAATAATTTGTTAATATTTTTTCTGGTTTAAGGTAAGAATATTAAAAAAAACTACTTAAACATATCTACAAATTTACAAAACGTCTTAACTAAAACTGTACATGAATATTACAAATAACAGAAATTTTCCTTTGGAATATCTAAATTCATGTACTTCATTTTTAACTTTTATTTTTGCTTTCTGATCAGCAGTAACACTATCAATAAGAAAGTAGCCCACTGGAAGCTTCCAGCTTCCATTGATTGCAGTTAGCATGAATACTAAAGCTTCTCTGGCGACAGGTAAAGCATCACTCTCCAGTTGGGTGCCATAATTTATATAACCAATGTAATTTCTCCCATTCCATTGAACCGATTTCCTGATAGCCATTTCATCGAAACTTAAGGCGCATATCCATTTCCGTTCTGATTTAGGATTTTTTGCTAGTAATTTCAGGGCTTCAAGAGATTCTTTGCAAAAACCGGGTTCTCCTTCAACAGTTTCGTACCAACGTGCCAAAGTACGAGTGTGTGGAAGACATGTGTTATAAGATTTCCTGACGAAATTGTAAGCCTTTGGACTAATGAAATGTAAGTTTAGAGCAAATTTTCGCACTGCCGGCGAAAACTTTGATTTTCTGCTATGTAAAAAGTCTTTTTGTGAGTCCACGGAAGATAATAAATCTGCTGTTTCCTGATTAATAAGATTTTTAGAATGCAATTTATCAATAATAGCAGAAAGATCTGCATTTTTCTTTTCAATCCTTCTACATCTGGATCTCACAATGGCCAATTTCTTTTTCCGCGACTCTGCCAAAAATGTTTGGTGCTTTAATTTTTTTATTATTTTTTTTTTTGAGGTGTCATTTCTTTATTGTCATTTTCTTTCTGTAACGAAAAAGTTAAATGCCGAATGCCGAATATCTTCATCAATACTTACGTGTGGGATTCAGATATATGTGTGGGAATACTAAAACATTCGTAAAATCAAAAAAATAAAATAGCACACAGCACTTTATTTTGACACCGGCCAATCCATTCAGCGTTTGTCTTCAACTTATCACGCGACATTGGCAAAATTGCGGCCATACCGCAGAGGCCACAACCAAGATTAGAATAGAATAGAATCTTCATCAATAATATCATAATATATTTATTTTAAAACTCACAACTTTAATCAATGGAGTCAATTGTCTGGACGTGGACGGGACATTCATCCTAACGGGAGACGTACACGTCTCCATTGGAGCAACATCATATTTCAGCGCAGCCTAGATTATTACGAGTAGAAAATTAAATTATTAGTAAGTATAGATCACTTCAACTTCATTTTTAATTAATAAAAAATATATTTATTACCTTTGTCACATTTTCATTAATATACAGTGTGGGTACAGCAGAATATTTAAAAAAAAATCTATTATTTGGAGTTTTTCTCAAACAGTTTTGGTCGAAATGTCTAGAACACATGCGTGCATGTTTTGGAGGGTCCCAGTTATGTCGCCCTGTTGCATTAATCCAAATTTCACGAACGCTTGGATCCATCGGAAATCTATATAAATAAAAATAAATATATATGTGGTATATAATTAAAAATTCTAAATGTTTTTTTTGTCATTATTGTAGTGCTTCTTTGCAGAGTGATATGCCTATATGTTGCTATGCCTATTTCGACTCAAATCATCTTTATAAAAAAATATTTTGCCTTAATTTCTTGGGTAAATTGCCAAAACGAAACTGGTATCACCAAAAACCGTTTAACCCGATCAAATTCAAAATACTGCAAAATGACAACTATGTTTGACAAACGCTTTGCGAGTAAAACAGTTTACTATACTTTAAATTTAGCCGAGTAATCTCATAAAAACAATTCATGTTTTTAGTCTTATTTTACTATTTATAATCCATATAAATAGAGTTTCGATAAAGCAGGGCTCTCATTGCTCCTAAATTAGTCATAATCAAGTCACATTGTCGTAAAAGTATCGTACTTACGTATGAAAGGATATATGTATTTTCATCTTTCCGTTCACTACGGCTTTTACAGCCTTTTACATAGCAAATCACCATGTTCTATGAAATTTTCTTCAATATTTCACTATGTAAATCAAGTTTTTTCACACTTAGCACTCGTAATCACCATATAAAAGCAAAAATATTTTTCACGCAACTGCCATGTTGGGCGCTACCGAGTAATGACCAACGAAACAAAAAGTGAAATTTAGACAAAGACAAAATCCGATTCCTGTCTCTTTCGCTCTTAGGTTTTCTTGATATAGTTGTCCCACTCGCTCATTACTTGTCAACTCCGTTGATTGATGCTCGAGGAATTTTACTCATTTTTAAATATGGAGTGGACGCTTAAAGTAGACCGTGTTGCAGTTATTGCATTGCATCGTTGCGGTTACGCGCCAATTCAAATTTTTGACATACTGAAAAATTTGAATATAACCTTCGATCAACAATACCAACTAGATATCGGGTCGGCGCAAAAAAAACGTCTCGATAAATAACAGCGCACTTGAAACGTGAGCTCTTATTTTGTTTAATTCGCTTGTAACACGGCCAATGTAAACACGTTTCACAATGCCGCAATGTGTATTCAAGAGTTGCAAAAATAATGCCCGAAAAAGCAATTTATCGGCCGGAGTGTCTTACTTTCGGTAAGTACATGTAAATTAAGTTATATTATAATTTTGAAACTAGCAAATAATATCTAATTTTGAACAAAATTACCGATTTTAAACCACCGCTACAAACGTTTGGCCACGGTTTGGTCAAGGTCGGCCAATACGTGCCCAAACTTTGGTGTAACAGAACAGTAGACGTATGGAGTAGATTTATGTTGTAGGTAATAATTTAAAATAATTTGTTACTAGAACTTTCAAATAGGTTAATACTACTTTTGTGTCTGTTTTTTGGACTCTCATTAGATAGTTACTTATTTCTTTCTTTTTATTTTAGCTTTCCTAGCAATACCTTTACGTGTGCAGAATGGGTCTCGAATTGTGCAACAAACTCAACTTATTTAAAGGAAATTAATCCAGGTACGCAGAATGGAAAAAATCTCCAATGTTGAGTTTTTTATAAGCGTTTTGATTTATTAATTACATTGAACTGTACTTGTATTATGAAAGTGTAAAAATGATTATAAATATATATGTGTGGAATCACTTGATATTTTTATTTGTGTCATCCAGTCATAGACACCTTTGCCAGCCGCCGACATTACATACGTTTGAAAAACAACAAGCATACTTACATTTTTGTGTACAACACATTAAGAAAAACACATTAAAAAACACTGATCAAGAAAAAAACATATTATATACAAAAACAACCCTATTAAAATAATAAGTAAGCTTTTGCCCGCGTGGCATCGCTCCCGCTCTTGCCTTCTCCAACATACTCTACTCTACAAACAATTTATTATAGGATTAAAACAATTTAAATTAAAACGGTGTAAGTATAGATAAGTATGTATATTAACAAACGTAACCCCCAAAACATACATAATTTAAACTAAACTTTTACGTTCATATTATAAAATATTTTAGTGTTGAACGCGACTCCATACCTCCTGTAGTAATATTCGACAAAGCAATGAAATGACATATTTGACTTATGTCATTTCATAAATTCACGCGGACAGCATTTGGTTTTGATTTTGTACGTGACCCGTTATCTAGTTGGTATTGTTGATCGAAGCTCTGTACCAAATTTCAGCTCTCTAGGTCTATGGGAAGTACTAGTTCTATTTTGATGATCAGTGAGTGAGTGAGTGATTGAGTCAGTGTCAAAAATGCGAAACTTTGCATTAGCATAACTTTGGAACTATAATCCATTTCATATAGCAAGGCACCTGTGACACATATAAAACGTCACTTGTCAATATCATTTTGACAATTATAATGATGTACTGCAGAAATTCGAGTTAGAAATTTACCGATTATCGATTGTAGTTACTTATGGCTATTTTCATCTGCCTGTCCTAAAAATGTTATGTGTATTACCGACAATCACAAAATAATATTCGTCAAACCCACAATAAATTCCTACAGATAAATTAAGGAAGGGACAAATTGAGAAGAAGAAAAGAATACAGTTTTGATAAAAAAATATTGCCAGTATAATATATATGAAGCCAAAATATATATTAAATTATTCAAATGAAATTATGATACACAAAAATTTTATGTTTTTCGCTATATTTTTTATGATACAAAACTCATACCTTCCTTAATTATTTTAATATAAAAAATCGCATAAAATCATTGTGCTTGAAGTACATAAATCATTATATCTGATAGATCGAAATGATAAATACTTATTTTTGCGATATTTTTTTGATGTCAAAAATAATCGATTACCAAGTCCCAACCCTACGAAAATGACGTCACAATTAGCAGTAGTACGTAACTTTGCTGTGCGATGAAATTTAATATTTTATTTTTTTGTAACATTGAATGCGAGTATGTGCACGCGAAAAATACCCTTTATTTGATGTCTTATAATTTTTACTGTTTATGTTAATAGTTATTTTTGTTAACTTACATAATGTTTTCACTAATAAATAGAAATATTTCAACATGAGCATGACGTCACAAAAATTTATGTACATGTTCTTTTACGTTCTACTGACCTGTCACAGGTGACTTGCTATATGAAATGGACTATAATTGATCTACCAACTTGAAATTCTGGATTTCAAGTGTGTTATTACGAATTTCTAGATGACGAAAATTTTAGCGTTTGCTATCCTATCCAGAGGTTCTCAAATAGGGGGCTGAAAATGCGGCGAAACGGTTCGAGAAAGGGATGGTACGGCAGTTTGCTTCGCGCTCGACTTGGATGTACCCACAGAGCTATGAAGTCCATGCTTGTCGCCCTGTGACTAGAGGCGAATTCTTTCTTTATTCGATACAAAACAGGTGTCACCATTTACTAAAACTAACACACTTTCGGCACGCACACTACGACGCACGAGATGTTCATGTACACAGTACGCTTCAACTTCATCGGCTGTGCAATGTCGATATTTTATTATCGATTATTTACACATTTAATTCGAAGATGGAAATATATGTATTTAGTATAACTATATTATTTAAGTACAAATTATAGTTAACTAGCTATGGCCCGCGGTGTTATCCGTTGTAAAAACTTTTTTATCCCTTGGGATAAAAACTATCCTATGTCCTTACCGGGGACTGAAACTATCACTATAGCAAATTTATTTTTATCTATTTTATTTAATTATCAAATCATCTTCGAAATGACTGGAGCATATTCTGGCATTTTTATGAGGAAACCAGTTGTATCTACCGGTCGCCAATATCCATTTATTTTTTAACACTGGATTTTTTGGAAAATGTAAATTAATTATGTGTTAAATAAAAACCGTAATCCAGAAACATTTCCATACAAATCCAGAAACATCATATACATTATATCGATTATCGATAATTTGCTAGGTTCCATTTACACATCACTTAGCTATCGAGAAGTAGCGTCGTCATGACAACGAATGTGTTAATGCCATTCAAAATGTCAAAAGTTTTATTTATTAAAATTACGAAATTTTACTACTTACCGATGGTATTTCACGCCGGTAACACTGGAACTTGTTCTTACAATTTTTAACTTGACACCAGGACATATTAAATAGTTTATCATGCTGTAAAACCGAGTAAAACGACCGAAAACTCTCTCTCGCTCGGACTATGTATGACAACAGACTGACAAGCGCTGTCGTAGGTTAGGTTGGCCTGTTTACTGGTCCAAACGAGAACCACGTATTATTAGTCATTTCGCTTCTATGGGGGGGCGCGCGCGGGGGCGATGTGGCCCGATCGTTGTTCTGTGGATGTACCTAATACCGAATGTACCCGGACAGCTCAAGACAGAGACATGTGACAACAGTTGGTTCCCTGAAGACGCGCATAAATAATAATGCAAGCATTTTGACATGCAACATACATATAAAATTGACATTTATTGTAGCAAAATGGTGACATTTATAAGTATTTAATTTACTTACTTTTTTTTGTAATAACCAATTGAAACTTGTAACTTTAAAAATAATGCGTGTACTACTTTAAAGGGATATGTCCCTTTAAGGTAAGTAAAGGTTATTTTTTTTAATACAGAATGTATGATAAGATAAGATAATCATTTATTCATCAATAAAAATACTCAACTTAAGAACTAAAAGTTAACAGAAATTCTATTGTCTCGTCTTTCAAAAAATATTTATGTCAGTTGTATTACATTTTTTATAATGGTAAGTAAAATAAAATGTCAAATAAAACTAGGAATCATTAAATTAGAATGTCAATTTCTAAAACTGAAAAAGGTAAATTCTATGGAGATATCCAACCAAAAATTCCTCATAAACCTTGGTTTTTTAAATTCCAAAAAGCTAATAAAGTTACCATTTCTACCATCTGTCGGTTGCGCTTAAATCACTCATGTACCCCTGTTTTTCTCGCCAAACTCAGGATTAGGAACCACTCCATGTGTGAGTGTGGCTTAGATGAGGGAAATGTGGATCATAAATTCATTAGCTGCCCATTAAAACAATACTCATTGTATGATGTTATTCCTCCTGAAATTCCTCGTCCTACTTCCCTTAAATTCCTGCTATCCCTTGTACATTCCAAATTTGTAAATATTTTATGTAAATATATTAAAAATAATAAAATAAAATTATAAGTAACATTAATTTTAATTTAATTAAAATGTTCCTATGTATATGCATCTATGTTTGTGTTTGTTCTTGTGTTGTTTCTGTATATGTCTGTAGATTGGTTAACTATTGCTGTTACAGAAAGGAAAAAAGGGGGAAAAAAACACTCAACTGTGCAATTTAAAACCACCGTACATATCGATATTTCAATTAAAATTTCTCAGTTTGATGGCCTATCTTCCCACTTGACATTGGCAGAATTGCGAAGTTACATCTACGCAAAAGCCATATAAAAAAAAAAAAATAGAATGTCAAGTATGTTTATAACTATTTTAGTGTCCCCGTACCTCCCGGGCGCGGCGAGCGACATGGAAGGCGCGCGGCGGCAGCAGCTCATGCTGCAGACCCACCTCGCCAAGAACCTGTTCAAGATCGGCCAGTTCGGGGCCATCAACGAGTACCTGCAGTCCGCGTACGCCAACCCGGAACATGGCGCCCCGCAGGAGGTGGCGCACAATGAACGTGAGTAATGAACTATCTAAGCAAAGTTGACTGCCCTGTTAGCTTGGTTGGTACTGGCTCTGCCTTCTAATATAAGGGTGCGGGTTCGATTCCCGCGTGACAAAAGTTATCATGAATTTTAAAATTTGTAATTACTTGTGTTGAGTCTGGTTGAAATATATTGGGACTTTCGTGAGACATTCTTATCAATATGTAACTATTACGATTTTCACTCACGTTTTGAAGAAGACTAGTTTCATTACACCCGAAACTCGTAAACAACGTACGCGAAATGACACTCGAATGAAACCCGTAATAGTTACAAATTGATAAATCATTTGGGATATTTTAGAAAGAACATCTTAGACTACAGTGGTGCTTAACATCAGGCAGGCTGTAGTAAAAAGTTGGCCTATTCCGTGTAAAAAAAAAGTTATTGTGTGCTATTTAGCTTTATAATACGTGTAAATTGTTCCACCCCCAGCGGAGGGGGAGGGCAGCATCCTGTCGAGCGCGGAGTCCCTGCAGCTGGCGGTGGCGCTGCCCCCCGCGGCGGCGGGCGCGCTGCGCGTGCAGGCGGCGTGCGAGGCCTCCTCGCGCCTGCTGCACGCGCTTGCGCGCTGGGCGCTGGCCGTGCCGGCCTACCAGGCGCTACCGTGAGTAGTCTTACTACATTAGTGGTTAGTTGGCCATTACATAGATAGATACATTCTTTATTAAAACACTACTTATAAAAATACAATACAATAAACATAGAAATTAAAATTAGCGTCTTAATTGGCGGCCTGATCGCTAAAAGCGATCTCTTCCAGGCAACCAATCTGGCAGGGATATAATCTTCAAATTAAATGAGTAGGGCGAGTTACTACGTTAAAGGGCGCTTCCGTGGGTCGGATGACACGTTAAATTGTAGGTCCCGGCTGTTCGTCTAGCACGGCAGTCGTTAAGCCATGCCCTTAGGGCGGTTTGAAAACTCTCAACACCAGAGTTGGCCACTCTCATTCGATAAGAAAAAGACGTGGTTAGTGTTCTGTAGGATCCAATTCAAAGGACCACAACCATCGGTATGTGACTACCCTATGCTTATTGTTGTGGGATATTTAATCCGGCTCAAAAGACCAACTATATGATCATATACATACTTACGTGCAGCAAGCGCGTACAGGTTGCGTACGAAGCTTCCGCCAGGCCCTATCGTGAGTGATTATTTGATATAGTGTGACTTACTAAGCTAGTATGGCTCGGAGGTGTAAACGTAGTTTATACAATCTGACGCACACTGGTTCTAATATGGCCTAACACCAATGACTTGTTACTAAGTGATCGGCAGGTGAGTGTGGCAGTGATATATAGATAGGGTCAAAAAATTATTTTATAGTACTATCATACATATACTGTTAAACTTAGATTTGTAAGACTATAATTATAATTCTATTCACTAATTATTTGACTGAAAACTTAACAATTTGACCTTTTCTGATGTTTGTAATGTCACTTGAGGATGAGGATACCGTGGACAGCCTACCGCACAAACGTTTCTATACTGAAAGAGCTTAAAATAGACAAAACTCAGCGCCTGACCACTATCTGTTTGAAAAGGATCGTACAGTATTTTGGCCACATTGCTCGCAGAGAAACCAATAATTTGGAGCGCCTTATACTGACCTGGAAAGTTGAAGGAAAGAGACCGAGAGGCCGGAGTCACATACGGTTGTCTGACCAAATAACTAAAGAGCTGGAGATGCCAATAAATGTTGCAATGCACCAAGCAACAGAACGAAACCGATGGCGACAACTAGTCAGCAGTATCAGAAAGAGCCACGATCCTCAGCAGTGAGGGACACGACTAAGAAGAAGAAGAAGTAATGTCACTATATTTAATTTAATCTAATTTAATTCAATTTTGTTAAAGTAAATTTTCAAATGTATACTTTCCAAAGATAAGACTCCGGAAGGAGCTAATCACCGTAACACAGACGCACTGGCGTCTAGTACGGTGCTTTAGAGATATATTGTATGTGTACTTTTTATATGGCAATAAATAATTTTGAATTTTGGAATAGGTACTACAAATAATAGTGATATACTCGTAGTTAACTGTTTCTTAATTGTAGGATATGCAATCCGGCTTTAAGGACCAAAAACGTTACAACTAAAAGTAAGCATTAACCTCGTCTTATTTTATTCAGGTTTGAGATCCAAGTGACGCTCTTCAAGAAGTGTTGGCCGGAGCTGTTCGTGCTGGGGCTGTGCAAGTTTAACTCCGCCCTGGGGCTGGGCTCGCTGCTGCCGCTCATGATGTCACACCTGCAGGGGGCGCTGCGCGAGCGCGCGCTCGGCACCGCCGAGACGGAGGCACGCGCCTGCGCACTGCAACCTGAGGTACACATACATACATACTAGGGTGTGGAAACTATACATACATGGTAGAGTGTGGAAATTATACTTAAATGCTAGAGTGTGGAAACTATACATACATGCTAGAGTGTGGAAACTATACATACATGCTAGTCCCAATCTTGAGTGCAGGTCTCCCCCCCCAACTCCCTCCATGTGTCCCGGGCGACTGCTTCCTCACGCCAGGCAACCTAAAACCGGTGGAGATCCTGACGCCAGCGGGTCTTGGGCCTTTCTCCACCACTTCGATCAATTCAATTCAATTTTTTTAATTATCTTTATTCAGGCATAAAATATTTACAATATATATACAAGCACCAGTGTTAATGTATCCTAGTGGTATATAACTTAATAATAATAGTTTACGTAACACTTTGTCCAAGCACATAGGCCACTATAAAGCTTTTAATTGGTTGATTATTAATGATATGAAAACAGAGTAAAGTTTAATGTGATTGGTAGTCTAAATACCGCTACTTAGGCTTAAGTATAGCACTAAGTTACTAAGAACAAATTTGCACAATCATAATTAACATAAGACCACTTCGATCATGAGGTTCTCTGTGTCACGATCCCAGCTTGGCGATCGGGCTGTTATGTAACCTGTTTTTGTTTTGTAAATCATGTTTGTTCACATATTACAGATCACTCTAGCAGACTACAGCGACGAGCGCCTTTCAGAGATAGTGTCCCTGCTGGCGCGGCTGCAGCAGGTGTGTGCGCACGTGGAGCAGCTGCGTCCCACCGAGCGAGAGTACGCGTACCTCCGCGCGCTCACTCTCTTCTCGCCAGGTGCGTGTGTGTGTGTCGAGAGCGCCTCTCACAGATAGTGTCCCTGCTGGCGCGGCTGCAGCAGGTGTGTGCGCACGTGGAGCAGCTGCGTCCCACCGAGCGAGAGTACGCGTACCTCCGCGCGCTCACCCTCTTCTCGCCAGGTGCGTGTGTGTGTGTAGAGAGCGCCTCTCACAGATAGTGTCCCTGCTGGCTGCTGGCAGCTGTACTGTGCTAACACTAGGTACTGGCTCGCACTGTTCTGGCTCGGTGGCCAGAATCTGGCACTTTGTGAGTGTGTATTCGTATACTAGTCCTGGGAAGTGGTACAAAGATTCGATGTGCTGTGCTGTTGAATACTTTGCTCTTTCGTTATTACGCATATTACTCCCGCTTTTTTGTCTATTGTGATATATGTTTTACTTGAATATATATTTTTGTTTTTCGTGTCGTGTCCCATTAAATGGCTTTTATTTTAATCTTCTCTACTCTTATTACAGATGGTGTCCCCGACTTCCTTACACGCAAGCTACAAAACTACCAAGCTTCCATGCTGCGCATGCTAAGCGAGGGCGGAGCGCCCGAGGTCGAAGCCCGGGCCTCCACGCTGGTGCTCCAACTGGCGGCGCTGCGAGCCTTCCAGGCGCCCTTCCTTGAAGATGTGTTCTTTGTGTCGTGTCTAGGAGATGTTTGTATCGATGACGCCGTGCCTTATTTGTTGTCACAAGAGCGCTAGTGTTGCAAGCCTACAAAATACGCTGAGTTATTTTTTGAAGCAACTATGTGCAACTAATTCAACAATATAATATTAAACTTATAGCTTATTATTTTTAGGCATAGTTAATTAATATTAAGATAAGAAAGTAAAATCATATACTTACCTATGTTGTAGCTGATTTATGAAAAATTATAAATAAGTTAATTATTTTAATTTGCTAAAATATCCCTCCGCAATGAGCAGCTAGACGAAATTACCTAAATGTTGTGTTTTAATTTTAAAAGTGTATTTTAGATTAATATCAATGTCATAATATATATTAGGCCTCCCTCTGCATGTGCATCTGCGTCGATCTTGTCCAGGTTGGACCCTCGACTTTGACGATGTCGTCGACCCATCTGGGAGGCCTATACCCAGCAGTGGGATTTCAAAGGCTGTGGATGATGATGATGAATGTATATTAAAAATATATATTATTGTGATTTCCATGGACGTATGTAGTGTCGGATAAAGATTTTAGAAGTTTATAGAAATACCGTGTGACTTTTAAAAGTGATAAATAAATCTTGTACTCCTTTGTAAAGAAATATATTATTGTATAGATAATAACTTTATTGATTGTACGTAGGTATGAAATTTGATGTGCTGGGCAAAATTATAAAATAAACCGTAAATAAAAGTAAGTGCTTGTCTATCACGTGTTTTCAATTCATTGCAAATCAGCATAGGTAGGTATTATAAGCCTGAACTCAAAATTCTTAGTAATATTTACTGCTGAATCAATGGTTACAATGGTTAAGTTTGAAGGCCAATAAATTATTTTATGTCTATATGTAGTTTTATATCAGCTGTGGATGATACATGTATAATTTTCTGATTCTGAAACAACACAACCTGTGAGCAACTAAAAATTAAATATCGTCTAGTTCCTTTCCTTCCCTTTGGTTCATTATTTGAAGTAGAATACCTAACCTATTATTATATTGTAGTGGCAATAACCCAAAGAATACTATTACCCTTTTCAATAACCTATTGAACGCAGTAAATGTGTAATGTTCATTCATAAAACTTGATGATCTCTTACTGTATAGAGGCCTGGGGTGGAGCAGCCAAGACGCATTTATCGTCACTTGAAAAAGCACAGCGTGCTATACTTAAAGTCAGCAGATCTCTTCCATTCAGATATCCCACTTCATTATTATATAAAGAAGCTGATGTACTAACCGTGAGACAAATCTTTGTCCTAAAAACTGTTTTAAACCAACATAGGTTTGTTCAACCATCAGATATTACAACTAGACGTAAAAACAAAGAAATTAAACATATAAGTAACTAAATTCAAAACCTTTTTTATCCACAAATTTCCATGTTTCTTAAGTGTACACCTTTATAATAAAATGTTCAAACTTCTCAAAATAACAAATATAACTCGATTAAATACCTACATAATATGCACTTAAAACTATAGTTACTGAACTACTAAAGAAATTCAATTACAATGAAATAGAGAACCTACTTATTACTTTAAGGTAAAATATTACACACATACACACACACATATATATATTGTAAATATGATATTGTATCATCAATATTTTCTAAAAATTTATTTGTAAAATTAAAAAAATAACATCTAATTACTAAGTAGATAAAGATCAACAAATTATAGGTTTATTTTTGTATCACTACAAATGGGGAACATGTATATCTAAAATACAACCTCCTGCTTAGTTTATTTAGATATGCAGGTCTGCATAGAAAGCTTAATAATTAAGGAAAACTTATAGCTAAGTATAATGTTGGAATTAGTCATAGATTAAGCTAACACTGTAAAATATTTTAATTGTTTCAAATAAAAAGATTTTTATTTATTTATTTATTTATTATAAAATATCGGACAAGCTTTTTTTCTCGATTTGGACGTTACGTCAACGTGTTGGTAGCGTTCATTAATAGTCTGTGACTTGCTTCTGTCAAAGTAAAAAAACAAGGTGTTTTCGTCGTGGTTTGTCGCTTTCGCTTGCCGTGGTCCACCCATAATACTGATGATCGAAGCATAATACTAATAAAAAAAAACAAACCAGAAAAACTGTAAATTATATTATATATTAAAATGTCCACAAAAGTAGCTGTGGTGACGGGAGCTAATAAAGGTATCGGCTTTGCTATAGTCCGTGGACTTTGCAAGCGTTTCAAAGGCGCCGTTTATCTTACATCAAGAGACATCGAGCGCGGAAGGGAAGCTGTTGAACTACTAAAGAAAGAAGGTCTAGACCCCAAATACCATCAACTAGACATCACTGACCCTCAAAGCCTAGCTCAATTCCACGACTACATCAAGGAAAAGTACGAAGGCATCGATATTTTAGTAAACAATGCTGCTTTAGCGTTTTCAACGAAATCTAAGGAACCAGTGGCAGTACAAGCGGAGCAAACTCTTGCCGTGAACTATTTCTCATTCTTATATGCGTGTGAGAAACTTTTCCCTCTTCTAAAGAATGGTGCGAGAGTCGTGAACGTTGCAAGCTCTATGGGTCATCTGAGTCATATTCCTAGCGAAGACCTGAGAAAGAAAATTGCAGATCCCAATTTAACATTTTCTGAGTTGTCTGAGCTTATGCAAAAATATGTGGATGCAGCTAAAGCAGGCACTCAGGCTGCTGAATGGGGGAATTCATCGTATGCAGTGTCTAAAGCAGGCATGATTGCTGCAACCAAAATTTATCAGCGAACACTTAGTGATAAAGGTAATTAACTAAGGTTTTTTTGGATGTAAATAGTACTAGAAACATCTATTCAATAATAATAAACAATATATACACTAAACTAAAAAAGAGTATGTACATTTAACCTAAATTTAAAACATCCACATGTGGTATGGAGCTAAGAACGCTGGCTGCATTCCCACGCTGGATTGCTATAGAAATCCTTTGTGCAAGGAACCAGCCAGCGTTCTTGTCTCTAATGATGTCATTCAAACTTTTCTTTAATTTTTTTACTAAACGCTTTTTGCTTTTTTCCTTTTTTTTCTTATACTAAGGTTTTACTTCAACTTATTAAAGTTCAAGGCTGCAAAACAGTTCAAACAAAATTCAAAGGTCTCAACAAAAGATAAGAATCTTTATTGATATTGTAAAGTTGCAACACACACATGTAATATTTAAATATAATCATACTATATGCTACACAAATTACAATATCTTGTCAAATAGAATTTTATACATTTTATTTTAAAAAAAAATGAAGTTTTAAATACCTAACTTATATTTTTTTATTTGTTAATGTAAATTTTGCTAAGGTCAATTTTTGATCATTGATGAATATCATTTATATGTTTATCTAGAATTCTAGACATATATTAGTGAGTCCAATGTATTTTAGATCTAATGAACCATTATTTTTTTTTACTTTTTCAGGCATAAAGTTGAATGCTGTCCACCCTGGCTACGTGGACACTGACATGTCTGCCCACAAAGGCTTACTTACTCCGGACCAAGGTGCTGAAGCTCCACTATTCCTAGCTCTTGACGCCCCAGATTCCGTACAAGGCCAATTTGTTTGGTACAACAAGGAGATTGTCAACTGGGACGGAAAGAAACCTCCGGAAGTGATGGGGTATATCAAGCAATATGTAGGGTCATTCTTCAAGGGTTTAGTTAGTAAGGTTTAGTGCAAGATGGTACTATGTTTGGAATCAGTGAATGTAAAGTTTGTCGTAATGGCAGCAATTAATTCCTATTAAGTTGTTTTTCACTTGTTTTTCTGTATTATTAAAGTAAATAAAGTTATGTATGAGATTGTTTATTGCAATTTAAAAATATGATTATGATGATTATTAGCATGAGTACCAATTGATTTTAATTTCTTGATACCAGAGTCCAAATTCCATTATAAATTATTATAATAATTACATAACACTTGTATTTCATTATTAAAAGAATTAATATTATGATTATTTACTTCTGTATGTGAAGTATATGTATATATATTAAAAGTTTGATAAATTATGGTATTTATGGTGATTCTTGATTCCAAAATAATTATTTTCTTGATGTGATAACTCATGTCTAGTCTCATTGTATGAGATTTTATCTGGTAGTAATGGTGACAGGGACTGTGATATAATAGC
This sequence comes from Macaria liturata, assembly GCA_964023185.1. Classification (NCBI taxonomy): domain Eukaryota; kingdom Metazoa; phylum Arthropoda; class Insecta; order Lepidoptera; family Geometridae; genus Macaria; species Macaria liturata. The sequence continues at coordinate 964,612 of OZ026831.1, read as the reverse complement.
ATAGATTGAACATGTTTTGATATTGTTATGTATATTTTATTTATGAAGATATTATATAATGTGGTAAGTATATAAGTTAATCTTTTTTTTGTTTGTGAATTACCTCTCCCTATAGAGATATATTTCCTGATAACTCACGCAAAAGTGGTAAAACTATGTAATTATTACTATTTTGGAACTCTTAATGTATATGGTTGTTGATATTTAATCTCATTAGAATATCTTGAAATAACTTAGGTACAATATTGAAGACTAGCATTGACCCTTTTTTATGAGAAACCAGGGAATAAGTGGCTATTTTAATTTGATTTCAAGTCCAGTTAGAGAAAATACAAAGTAATAAATACTTCACAAAGCAGCTTTTCAAAATAAGATATTGTTGCAATCAAATTATAAAATCAGTCATTTCTACAAATGCCTAAGAAACTCAATTCGAATGTATTAAAGTACCAGAATGTCAACAAAACTAACGTCAAATATTTTTAATTGGAAAATATTTGAAAGCTCCCGCAATTTCCTCGAGCTTGCGCAAAACGCGCGCGTTTTTTGCGCATGGCAGAGAGCCGAACAAAGAAATGTAGATGTAGTAAAAGACTGGTTCCTAGCACGAAGATGTTTTCGTGTTACAGCTGTACTATTTCTGAGGTAAGGTTTCTTTACATTAACTAACATTTTTTCTTTACTAGTCGATTCTTACAGTTCCACAATAAAATTTAGTTGCACTAATTTTTGCACTCAAGTTATCGCGTAAATTAGAGATATATACCTATCTATGCATCCAATCGATATCCTTTGTGTTGTTTATGTTCTCGAATGTCCTTACGAAATAGAATTTTTGTGTAACATGTACTTTATTACCCGTAAAATGGGTGATTTGAATTCTGAACACCAACCATTTTTGCGAATCTAATTTCACTAAGAATATTTTTACAGACCTACCTACTTTAATTTAAATTAAAAAGAAGTCTAAGTTTGTACCTTCTTTTTCAGATACTTTATTCATGAATATATTTACTTAAAAATGTGAGATAGACTGAGCTCCAAAATGAGTAACATAAAAATAGAAAATGAAGAAGTGGATTTAAGACAACGAGTGAGATTATTTAAGCTGAGCGAAGATGGCGGAATCTGGCACGATGGAGGGATCGGAGAAATATCCGTATACAATGCGGATAATCCCCATGAAACCTACTTGCTTGTTCACGCAGAGACAGACGGAACCTTGCTGCTAGAAAATAAAATACTGCCAGATACGGAATATAAAAAACAGCAGGAAAAGTTTATCGTGTGGACAGAAGTTGATGACAGAGTTTTTGGACTGAGCTTTCAAGTAAACGAAAGCTGTAAATATATTTGGGAAGTAATATGCCAGGTATGATTATGTCAATTACTTAACTGGCAATAAATGTAGACTTCAGTCGTAGTAAATGGTTGAATTATTGATTTTCTAGACCTAGATACAGGAATGAGATATCTAGGTCAAAGAATATGGCATTGCCTGTGCATCTGTTCTATTGAGTGTAGCTAGACTAGATTTATGGTGTCCTGTGGTTTCGAAAGATGCATGTATAAATGATTTTAATTATATTTTTTTCAGGTCCAAGGCAAAGACCCATACGAAGAAATAGCTCAAGAAACTGAACTAAAAGATGGCAATATTAAAAAGGAAGAAATTGAAACTGTAATAAAACAAGAAGTAAAACAAGAAACCGAAGAAGTAAAGATCGAAGGTCCTAATGATCTAGCACGAGAATTGTGGTTCGAAGAAATGCTAGATTTAGAACATTTAGTACTGTCTAGATACGAACGGGATGTTTTAGGGCAGTTGATAGAGATCGTCAACGGCATGGTATCACCAACCCTTGAAGATATAGTCCCATCACCAGCAGAACGAAAGCTTTTAGATTTGTTTCAAATTAATGAAGATATTGAAGAAACTGAAGGATTGGAACAATTTCATAAAACTATCCTGTATTATTTGTCTACAAGAAATAGGCCATAGTTGGTATCATTTTTAATTGATGTATGTACCTATGTATTTAACGTCCAGGAAAATTGTAAGCGATTGATACCTTACCCTACCTAAAATAAAAAAAAATAGATACAATATATTATTTTTTGTTTTAATTTTTTTCTGGCCGTAATACTATTAAATATATAATACTATTAAAGAAATGTGGACTTATTAAGAAAAAAAATGTTTTATTGTTATTAACTAAGTACTTCAATTATTGTCATACATTATACATAGGTAATGTTATTCTTTACTGATTTAGTATAAGTACATAATAAATGCAATTTTTAAGTAATTCAATTAAAATAAAATTAGTTTAAGTTTGATTCAATATTACACTTCAGTTTTTCAAAACCGTGTATCTCATATTGGTCTGTGTTCACAACCCTAAAGATAAATATCTTACAACTTACAATGATACTTATAGTCTGTGGCTCGTTTAACCACATGTTCTTACGTCAAGTCAATCAATGTCAGTGATGTCACGTTACGTTACAGTTGAGTTGTTGTGGTTTTCGCATAGGTACCTAGTTTTGTAAACAAAGTTAATATTGTTTGTTCTTGTGTTGTTTCTGTATAGTATATGTCTGTAGATTGGTTAACTATTGCTGTTACAGAAAGCAAAAAAGGGGGAAAAAAACACTCAACTGTGCAATTTAAAACCACCGTACATATCGATATTTCAATTAAAATTTCTCAGCTTGATGGCCTATCTTCCCACTTGACATTGGCAGAATTGCGAAGTTATATCTTCGCAAAAGCCATAAAAAAAAAAATACTAGACTGTGAGCAACAGAAAGAGAATAGAGATACCGAGGTAACGGGATCGACCATTACACTCGCGCGTCGATTTTCTTATGTAAACAAAAACTGTGAATAATGGAGAACTGCAATTATAGAGAAAGTGATTCTACCTAACACAGACTTTTCTCTTCACCCAACCCGTAGGTTGTAGGCAAACAGTCAAATTCACAAGTTATATTGCGCCCAACTAGCGGCCCGAGCATGCCCTACCCTAGTTTTGGTTGCGCACGTGCGTGTCTCCGTGCGTTGAGAAACAGTCTTCCGGAACTACACGCGCGATGCCACCAAAAAGAAGATGCAGGAAGAAGAGTTCGGGAAGCAACGAAGAAAATTCCACGTCGAGCGAAGGCGAGCAAACGCAGCCGATCGACGCCGCGCCCACGCCGCCAGCGTCCCCGTCACGCCTCGCGCTTTCTACGGAGGCAGTACCGCCAGCGCCGACTATGGATGCGCATCCCGATACCCGCCGTGACAACCTCAGCGTCACCGAAGACCAGCTAGCCAGAATAATTTCAAGTGTCATGAAAATGACGGCCGACACGACACACCAGTGCAGTAATGGCGCCGCCGCACCGCCCGTGCCGATTTCCGGGCATGCGTTCCCACCTGCACCAGGAAACTTTTCGTGCTGTACCGCACGCTTTGACGGCATGGGACGATCAGCAGAAGAATTTGAAAGCTTCGTCGATGCTGTAGAAACTTACAAGGAGTGCACATCAACGAGTGATCAACACGCCCTCCGTGGATTGGCGATGCTCCTGACCGATGACGCCGCCGTATATTGGCGCGGTGTACGTAATAACGTTTCCTCGTGGCAAGAGGCCGTGCGTCGCCTCCGAGTCATGTATGGAGCGCCGCGACCCGCCCACGCTATATTCAGAAACATTTTCGCCAAAGAACAAGACGACGCCGAACGAAGCGAAACCTTCATTTCAAGAAAACGCTGCGATCTAGCAAGACTACCCTATGAAGTTCCTAACCAGATGCAAGTTGACATCATATATGGCCTTCTACGCCGAAAAGTCCGAAAGCAGATCCCGAGGAACACAGTGGCAGACCTGGACCAGCTGCTGGAAAGGGCCAGGTATGTGGAGGAGTGCGCGAGCGAGGTGAGTTTACCCATTTGTTCTACGACTCCAGTACAAGGTTCCAAACGTAGTGTAGTTACTCATAGTACAGATTATGTAAACATTAACCCTAATATGGGCAAGGGGCGTCAATTAACTACAAATGTGCAATCAAAATCAGATGGTAGGCGCGAACGCCCGCGTTGTACATTTTATACGCCTAGGTCATACAGAGAGTGAATGTAGGACAAAACACATAAAGCACGAACAAACCAATGCTACAAACAAACCCGCTGCCTCTTCGCCTCTATTTTGCTATGGGTGTGGGAAAGCAGGAACCATACGGTCGAAATGTGATACATGTAGCCGCAAACAAGATAAGGTTGAGTTTCAAAATCTTAACTTAGTCGATGAACAGTCACGTCCAACTGTAAGCATACAAGTATTTGACTCAAAAGGGGTTGCTATGGCAGACTGCGGCTCATCAAATTCACTCGCAAGCCCCGGCCTTTATTCCATACTACTAAGTAATGGGGTTAAATTCATAGAAACACCTCGTGAGATAGGACTCGCTGATGGTAGCAAACAAGAAAAGATGACACTAACCGGCCAAACCATTGTCAAACTAGAAGGCCGTGCTATACCTACCACCTTTGTGGTAGTGCCAGGTGCTAATAATCGTACCCTCCTGGGACGAGACTTCATTGCCACCGCTGGTATGATTATCAATATATCCCAAATGTCTTGGCATTTTGCTGACCAACCAAACATCAAACACTCGTTCATGACTAATTATGAAGTGACACCAACCTTAAGCATGGACGCCAACCTGTTTCAGAATCAGAATGACAGTGACACCCTGAAGCTTCGTGATGATGAGGGCTGCATGCTCTCATCAGCTGAGAGGGCTAAGCTTGACCAGCTCATCATCAGCAGAGCTGAGCGCTTTGCTCCGGAGGGACCACCAACCACATATGCAGTGCATCAGATTCGAGTAGCAGAGGACCAGGAACCTATTGCTTCACCACCCTACCGGCTGTCACAGAACAAGAGGGATATACTGGATACCGAGCTACAAAAGCTGTTACGAGACAACATCATTGAGGAATGTGAGTCGCCTTGGGCTGCAAATGTGGTATTAGTCCCAAAGAAAGATGGAGGTATGCGACTGTGCGTAGACTACCGGAAGCTGAACCAGGTTACAGAACCAGATCGGTACCCACTGCCCAGAATAGAAGATGTACTCCACGCCGCTAAGACCACCAGATACATGACAACGCTGGACCTGCAGGCAGGATACTTTCAAGTAGCAGTAGCTGACGATGACCGTGACAAGACAGCTTTCATAACACCGTCGGGAACATATCGATTCAAACGAATGCCCATGGGATTACGGAATTCTGGCGCGACGTTCCAGAGGTTGATAGACAGACTAAAATCCAATTTGTTCGTTGAGAAGACTCCAACAGAAGAGAGAGCTACTGAGACCGGAGAGCAGTCTTACCTCCGTGGCAGACCAGTCTCCCTACTGGCGTACCTCGACGATTTAATCATACTTTCGGACACCTATGACAACCACCTGGAAGACCTGGAAGCCGTATTGAACAGGTTAGCACTATTCAACCTGAGAATTAACCGAAAGAAAAGTTACTTCGCCTGTGATGCTGTTAAGTTTTTGGGGCACATCATAGTACCGGGTGGACTGCGCGTCGACCCTGAGAAGACCTCTGCGATAGCCGACAGAGAGCCTCCCAAGAACATAAAACAACTGAAAAGTTTTGTTGCACTTACTAGTTGGTTCCGGAGATTTGTCCCCAACTATGCATCTGTAGTACAACCCCTCACCAATCTATTGAAGAAGAATGTAGACTGGGAGTGGCGCGATGAGCAGCAGCGCTCATTTAATAACATCAAGAGACTCCTCATCTCTGCACCTATACTCAGACAAGCCGATGAAACGAAACCCTTCGAGCTCAGGACCGATAGCAGTGCATACTGTCTCGGAGCAGTTCTTATGCAGGGGGAGGGCCCCGATGAGAGACCTGTTGAGTATGCCAGCAGACTTCTAGCACCAGCGTGCTGTGGAGGAGAACTATCTACCTGTGAGGTATGTGAAGTCATAGTCGACCTACCTCACAGAGACACCGTTGAAGTGAGGAAAAAGCAACTGAAGGACCCAGAGGTACAGGAAATAATAGAAGAGATGGAAGCAGATGACGACGAGTTCAGGGGGAGGAGCTGGGCGAACCAAGGCTATGTACCCTCCGATGGCGCGCTTTACCGCTACAGACCTGAAGCAGACTGTAATGATTCTGCTTACCACGTCGTCCCTCAACATGAACGCGGACAGACAGCCAAGTTCATACCAAGGAGAGATGGACCATATAGAGTAACCAAGGCTGTAAATTCCACCACCGTCGAGTTGGAGAATCCTTTTACCAGGAAGAGCGTAGGGAAGTACCATGTATCTCACATTTCACCATATGTGGGCTCTCTCACTGCTCCGGTAAGAGAGAAAAGGCAGCGCGGTCGGCCACGTAAACATACCTAAGCCATAGTTTTAGTTAGAAATAGTTTAAGATAGTTGCTATTCCAGTTTTGATTGCACATTTTGGTCAATACTTAAGTATTGCAGTAACATACAGCTTAGCTAGTGTTAGATTTTTATTGTAAAGTTGTTACCAACATTCTTTCCTTTTGATTTAACTATCGAAGTATCACCTATGTATCAGTGCTAGACCAAACGCGACCTGTCAGTGCTAGACCAAACGCGAGGGCGCTTTGTTTAGTCTAGAGGGGGAGTATGTAACACTCGAAATTAGGGACTACTGACGCCATCTAGGTACTAAGGGAGGAACCTTGTATTGCGTCATAGAAACTTGGGCCCGCGTCGTTCGCTCTCTCTTTCCCACTCGTTGTCCCAGCTCGTATGCATGAGCGAGAAGAAGGAGATGACATGCGGCGACCGCCATAGGACTTCTGCAAGAGATACCGAGGTAACGGGATCGACCATTACACTCGCGCGTCGATTTTCTTATGTAAACAAAAACTGTGAATAATGGAGAACTGCAATTATAGAGAAAGTGATTCTACCTAACACAGACTTTTCTCTTCACCCAACCCGTAGGTTGTAGGCAAACAGTCAAATTCACAAGTTATATATTTTTATACCCGACAACACCAAATATATGAATTTTTTTATATAGCAATAATTATTTTTTGAATTTTTGTTCATGGTAATACGTATATGTATACCATATAAACATTCAAAAAACCTTTATTGGAAAATGAGCGAAAATAATCACGACCGGCAATCGAATTAATTAATTACCGGACGGTAATCGGAAATACGCAGGTTCGAATCCTGCCGGTCGTGATTATTTTCGCTCATTTTCCAATAAAAGTTTAATTTAAAACAACCATAGTGCAGGTTTAGCACTTAATAAATTAACTCATAATTCAAAAAACCGTACTACGTTCATTCTTTTTGAAGACATGAAATTGTGAATAGATGGTTTTAAAAAAATAGGTATGTGTCATTATCATATGTGATTTAAAAAAAAAATTATGGCAACGCATTTCTCATTTCACCGTTGGATTATTCACTAATTTAAAGACTGAACCCCAACTGGCGTAGAATTTGTTTCCAAATTTGGTTGAAAATAAATAAGTATCTTTATATATTGCTACTCCATTTCAGAATAGTTTTTCAAAAAAATTCTAGGTACTTGTTTCACTGGTTCTGGTTCATCAACTATACGACACTATGGCCTCTGCTGCTCATAACTTCATAAGGAAAATTAGTTCTAACCTAATCATATTATTCATCATCCTAAATTAGGAAAATCGCTATTTTGTACCTCAGGATCCCATAAACCTAAAGGTTATATCTATACCATCTAACAAACATTTTACCTTGCCAAACAGTACCTAAGCATTTTTCGCATTTCATGTTCAGTAATTAGAAAGTATAGGTAGGTAAAGTAAAGTAAAGTATAGTATATATTAAAATCTTTCGAGATGGCTGGATTCTGGAATGATAGTGAAAGCTCAATCCACATCTGCTTGAAGTGACCCCCACACAACCTTATTCCTGTATAAACCAATAGTTATATTTTTAGATATCTACATACATTATGTGATTAAATCTCAATAAATAATATGTTACTACACTATTTATCATAGATTGTTGAGAGGAACCAGGTATGTACCTATGTGTAATTAATAAACATACCTACCTGGTTCCCCATAGGGTGATTTGCTTATGTGTTGGTGTGTGTACACTCATATTCCAGTAATTTAAATAAGATATTTAATGAAATCAGAAGTAATAGAACAGTTAGAGTAACTGTGTTAAGATATTTATTAATAGTTTCAGCTGCTTTCATGCCAATAATTATTCACGTGTTATTTTATTACAGGTTGGCGTAACTCCTGAAACAGCGTGTGGTATGTTAACAATAATTGACCATTATAGTTTCACTCTGACCATCTATTTATCTGTCCAACTACAGCTAACTTCTACATTTATAAATTATTTATGAAATTTGGTACCATGTACTATATGAAAATGGCATACATGTGAAGTAAATGTTTTGATAAAATCTATATGAGTTTATTAATTCCTTATGTGTGGAGTGTCTGGGAATATGGAGCTGGTGCATAAGTGAGAGTGTATTTGACTTGTTAATAATGCACTAATCTACTAAACATAATCATCTGTGGTAAAATTAACCAGCTTTTTGTGTTATGGGTTCTAATAATTTTTAATAATAATATACTTAAATGCATGTGAAGTTTATAGCATGTGTGTATTTTTATACATCCCAGCACAGCACTGCTTGAGAAAGGTATGAAGTTTAGCTCCTGGAATGACTAATAATAATAATAGCCCAATATTTGTCATTAGTTCCTCTCGAACCATATCTGCATACAACAGACTTAACAAAACCAATTTACCACTTGAGTTAGGTTATCAGTCTGTCCGTTTTTCTTGTGCACATGCCGGTTCTCACCAAAGTGTATCCACTGGAGCTCGCCCTTTACAAAGAAGTGCAAAGATAGGTTGCCCAGCTCATGTAAATATTGCTTACTATTCAAGATTAAAATCATTTGTAGTAACAGATTTATCAGATAATCATTTTGAACATCCTGTTGATCAAAACACTTTTGATCAATATGCAATCAATAGAGGTGTACACAGTGTAGACCATCTTGTACCCCGCATTCAAATAGTCGACTCTAAAATTCTGATTAATAAACACAAACAGTCAGCTCAGCCAATTAAAGACAACATTTCTACTTTTGTGAAATACAATACTGAGGCCAATAAAAGATTGAAATTGCATGACAGTGTGAGAAACTTTCAGCATTTTCTTCGGGTATCGCTCAGAAACGGCGAAACATTTAAGTTGGGTTGCTCGTGTCTGCTTTTCGAGTTATTGCTTTACTGCTACTCATCCTTTCTAAGTGTGTATTGCATTATGTAATTTTCAGTTAGATTCATGAGTGTGACGGCATGGCATGATGATTTTCTAACAGACGAATGTGTGGTTGTATACATAGCTGAAAGGATGAATGTTTGTGTAACTCCGCCTCAATTTATGTTAATACACGAAAGTTTTTTTTACTAATATTTTAAACCTTTATTACTTTTATTCATTATAAAAATGGCAAAATTAATTCTAGATGATAGATAATCTATGTATAAAAATCATCTAGTATTAATTAAGTATACCTATATAATATTAATTTAAAAAACTTTTCGTGAATCTTAGCATTAATGATGCCGGTCCTAAGCCCGGATAAAGGAGGAAGGCACAAAGCTTGTGAAAATATTTTCTAGATAATTGCCATTTCGATAACCGACACTATCAATTCTATTTGTTTGTGTTTTTATGTAATATTGTCAAAATTGTACACATACTATAAATGGTATGTACCTCTAAGTCTCTCCGTTGTCATTCCTGAATCGGCGCGCCGGTCCAGTAATTACTAACGGGACCGCCTAACGAATAGTAATGGTGAATTCAAGGTCTAGTTATCCCCCTAAGCAGTACCTACCATATAACTGTCACATTAACTAGCTATTTTATAAAATATCTTGGAAAACTTGGATAATGTAATAAAAAAGTAAGTTAAAGGTGAAAATTTTATTTTTTTATTTAAATTTTCCTGAAGCATAAATATGTAGTAACAATTTAGTCTCATTTTAAATAGTTATTGTAATATTATATTTTATTAATTTTAAAATAATATATTCACGTTAATTAACATTGTTTATAAAAATTAACATTGATTATTGGATTTAAATTGTATGTTAAAAAATAAATTCCTTGTTCAATAGCCATAAGACAAAACTAATAAAACACAGAGATCAATACGAGTAATTTAACATTGCTTAGTAAAATTAAAATGGTTTACAAATCAATACGAGATGTATTTGGTATCACTCCTTAACAACTACAATATTAAAATATTTAAAAACAACTGGCATGAAAATACAATAAAATGATTATTATTTATTCTTACAAGTAAGGCTTTTATGACATTTTGAGTTACACATGAGGCTTGACTTTTTACATTTGCATCTATTAAAAACGCATTCCCCAGTACAGTTGCAATGCTGAAATCCTTGGCCACCAAGATTTGACTCTTTCTCTGCACATTCTCGGATAGTAAATTCAATATCAACTGTAATAAACGTATTCTTCACATTAGGAGCGCGCGCAGCAGCGCGCCTGGAGTGTGCGCAACAGCACACGAGGAGCGCGCGCAGAAGCGCACCTGGAGTGCGCGCAGTAGCGCACCAGGAGTGCGCGCAGTAGCGCACCAGGCGGGCGCGCAACAGCACAAGAGGAGCGCGCGCAGCAGCGCACCTGGAGTGTGCGTAACAGCACACGTGGAGCGCGCGCAGCAGCGCACCTGGAGTGCGCGCAGTAGCGCACCAGGCGGGCGCGCAACAGCACACGAAGAGTGCGCGTAAGCCCCTGGTCTTGGATCTAAACATTCAGTGCCTTCACAATCATTACCGTTTTCTGAGGACAAAGGCAAAAATTATTCAAAAACCCACGGTATGTAACCGTAACCAAGTACCGTTAATTTGTTAGTTTTTGTTAATCAAACAAGACTACTCGTCCTTCTCAAACATCCAATCCACGAGCTGGCCAATGCTCACGGATTAAAAGTTCTAAATGGAATATGTTACAAACATGCAATAAACCTCGGTATGGGCCCCTACCGAGGGAAAACTACACACAACAAATCTAGGTCACGATCAGAATCTCATTAACAAAAACGAAATGAGGGTAGCGTCAACTCGGGACTCGAAATAAAAATGGACAGATCTTACTTTGGAAATATGTCTTTGTCCAACCGCTCGGATCTCCAACCCGACGCGCTGGGGGAAGTTCACGAGCTGATGTCGTCAGCCCCGAGCAGGAAACATGGAACACCCTGCGGCGTCTGGTCTCGTACCCGAAGTCTGCGGGCTTGAATCCCGGGGTGTGGGCGGAGACGCGGCTTTCGATGACCCTGGAATTCATCATACACCAACGTTAACGAACGAACGAACCGCCGTAGATTTGGGAGATAGATTTATAAAATCCTCCCGCACCTACCTGATATATAACCCTTTTAATAACACCAGGAGTGCGCGCAATAGCGCACGAGGAGTGCGTGTAGCAGCACACGAGGCATATGCGCAGCAGCGCACCAGGAGTGCGCGCAGTGGCGCACCAGGAGTACGCGCAGCAGCGCACCAGGAGTGCGCGCAACAGCACACGAGGAGCGCGCGCAGCAGCGCACCTGGAGTGCGCGCAACAGCACACGAAGAGTGCGCGTAAGCCCCTGGTCTTGGATCTAAACATTCAGTGCCTTCACCATCATTACCGTTTTCTGAGGACAAAGGCAAAAATTATTCAAAAAACCCACTGTATGTAACCGTAACCAAGTACCGTTAATTTGTTAGTTTTTATTGATCAAACAAGACTACTCGTCCTTCTCAAACATCCAATCCAAGAGCTGGCCAATGCTCACGGATTAAAAGTTCAAAATGGAATATGTTACAAACATGCAATAAACCTCGGTATGGGCCCCTACCGAGGGAAAACTACACACAACAAATCTAGGTCACGATCAGAATCTCATTAACAAAAACGAAATGAGGGTAGCGTCAACTCGGGACTCGAAATAAAAATGGACAGATCTTACTTTGGAAATATGTCTTTGTCCGTAGCAGGCTCACTGAACCGTTCGGATCTCCAACCCGACGCGCTGGGGGAAGTTCACGAGCTGATGTCGTCAGCACAGAGCAGGAAACATGGAACACCCTGCGGCGTCTGGTCTCGTACCCGAAGTCTGCGGGCTCGAATCCCGAGGTGTGGGCGGAGACGCGGCTTTCGATGACCCTGGAATTTATCATACACCAACGTTAGGAACCGCCGTAGATTTGGGAGATAGATTTATAAAATCCTCCCGCACCTACCTGATATATAACCCTTTTAATAACACCAGGAGTGCGTGCAGCAGCACACGAGGAGTGTGCGCAGCAGCGCACCAGGAGTGCGCGCAGCAGCGCACCAGGCGTGCGCGCAGCAGCGCACCAGGAGTGCGCGCAACAGCGCACCAGGAGTGCGCGTAACAGCGCATGGGGAGTGCGCGCAACAGTGCACGAGGAGTGCGCGTAGCAGCGCACCAGGAGTGCGCGCAGAGGCGCACCAGGAGTGCGCGCAGCAGCGCACCAGGAGTGCGCGCAACAGCACACGAGGAGCGCGCGCAGCAGCGCACCTGGAGTGCGCGCAGTAGCGCACCAGGCGGCTGCGCAACAGCACACGAAGAGTGCGCGTAAGCCCCTGGTCTTGGATCTAAACATTCAGTGCCTTCACCATCATTACCGTTTTCTGAGGCCAAGGCAAAAATTATTCAAAAAACCCACTGTATGTAACCGTAACCAAGTACCGTTAATTTGTTAGTTTTTATTGATCAAACAAGACTACTCGTCCTTCTCAAACATCCAATCCACGAGCTGGCCAATGCTCACGGATTAAAAGTTCAAAATGGAATATGTTACAAACATGCAATAAACCTCGGTATGGGCCCTTACCGAGGGAAAACTCACACAACAAATCTAGGTCACGATCAGAATCTCATTAACAAAAACGAAATGAGGGTAGCGTCAACTCGGGACTCTAAATATGTCTTTGTCCGTAGCAGGCTCACTGAACCGCTCGGATCTCCAACCCGACGCGCTGGGGGAAGTTCACGAGCTGATGTCGTCAGCACCGAGCAGGAAACATGGAACACCCTGCGGCGTCTGGTCTCGTACCTGAAGTCTGCGGGCTCGAATCCCAGGGTGTGGGCGGAGACGCGGCTTTCGATGACCCTGGAATTTATCATACACCAACGTTAGGAACCGCCGTAGATTTGGGAGATAGATTTATAAAATCCTCCCGCACCTACCTGATATATAACCCTTTTAGTAACACCAGGAGTGCGTGCAGCAGCACACGAGGAGTGTGCGCAGCAGCGCACCAGGAGTGCGCGCAGCAGCACACCAGGAGTGCGCGCAGCAGGAGTGCGCGCAACAGCATACGAGGAGCGCGCGCAGCAGCATACGAGGAGCGCGCGCAGCAGCGCACCAGGAGTGCGCGCAGCAGCACACGAAGAGTGCGCGCAGCAGCGCACCTGGAGTGCGCGCAGTAGCGCACCAGGCGGGCGCGCAACAGCACACGAAGAGTGCGCGTAAGCCCCTGGTCTTGGATCTAAACATTCAGTGCCTTCACAATCATTACCGTTTTCTGAGGACAAAGGCAAAAATTATTCAAAAACCCACGGTATGTAACCGTAACCAAGTACCGTTAATTTGTTAGTTTTTGTTAATCAAACAAGACTACTCGTCTTTCTCAAACATCCAATCCACGAGCTGGCCAATGCTCACGGATTAAAAGTTCAAAATGGAATATGTTACAAACATGCAATAAACCTCGGTATGGGCCCCTACCGAGGGAAAACTACACACAACAAATCTAGGTCACGATCAGAATCTCATTAACAAAAACGAAATGAGGGTAGCGTCAACTCGGGACTCGAAATAAAAATGGACAGATCTTACTTTGGAAATATGTCTTTGTCCAACCGCTCGGATCTCCAACCCGACGCGCTGGGGGAAGTTCACGAGCTGATGTCGTCAGCACCGAGCAGGAAACATGGAACACCCTGCGGCGTCTGGTCTCGTACCCGAAGTCTGCGGGCTCGAATCCCGGGGTGTGGGCGGAGACGCGGCTTTCGATGACCCTGGAATTTATCATACACCAACGTTAGGAAACGCCGTAGATTTGGGAGATAGATTTATAAAATCCTCCCGCACCTACCTGATATATAACCCTTTTAATAACACCAGGAGTGCGTGCAGCAGCACACGAGGAGTGTGCGCAGCAGCGCACCAGGAGTGCGCGCAGCAGCGCAACAGGCGTGCGCGCAGCAGCGCACCAGGAGTGCGCGCATCAGCGCACCAGGAGTGCGCGTAACAGCGCATGGGGAGTGCGCGCAACAGTGCACGAGGAGTGCGCGTAGCAGCGCACCAGGAGTGCGCGCAGCAGCGCACCAGGAGTGCGCGCAACAGCACACGAGGAGCGCGCGCAGCAGCGCACCTGGAGTGCGCGCAGTAGCGCACCAGGCGGGCGCGCAACAGCACACGAAGAGTGCGCGTAAGCCCCTGGTCTTGGATCTAAACATTCAGTGCCTTCACCATCATTACCGTTTTCTGAGGACAAAGGCAAAAATTATACAAAAAACCCACTGTATGTAACCGTAACCAAGTTCCGTTAATTTGTTAGTTTTTATTGATCAAACAAGACTACTCGTCCTTCTCAAACATCCAATCCACGAGCTGGCCAATGCTCACGGATTAAAAGTTCAAAATGGAATATGTTACAAACATGCAATAAACCTCGGTATGGGCCCCTACCGAGGGAAAACTCACACAACAAATCTAGGTCACGATCAGAATCTCATTAACAAAAACGAAATGAGGGTAGCGTCAACTCGGGACTCTAAATATGTCTTTGTCCGTAGCAGGCTCACTGAACCGCTCGGATTTCCAACCCGACGCGCTGGGGGAAGTTCACGAGCTGATGTCGTCAGCACCGAGCAGGAAACATGGAACACCCTGCGGCGTCTGGACTCGTACCCGAAGTCTGCGAGCTCGAATCCCAGGGTGTGGGCGGAGACGCGGCTTTCGATGACCCTGGAATTTATCATACACCAACGTTAGGAACCGCCGTAGATTTGGGAGATAGATTTATAAAATCCTCCCGCACCTACCTGATATATAACCCTTTTAGTAACACCAGGAGTGCGTGCAGCAGCACACGAGGAGTGTGCGCAGCAGCGCACCAGGAGTGCGCCCAGCAGAACACCAGGAGTGCGCGCAGCAGCGCACCAGGAGTGCGCGCAGTGGCGCACCAGGAGTGCGCACAGCGGCGCCCCAGGAGTGCGCACAGCGGCGCACCAGGAGTGCGCGCAGCAGCGCACCAGAAGTGCGCGCAACAGCATACGAGGAGCGCGCGCAGCAGCGCACCAGGAGTGCGCGCAGCAGCACACGAAGAGTGTGCGCAGCAGCGCACCTGGAGTTCGCGCAGTAGCGCACCAGGTGGGCGCGCAACAGCACACGAAGAGTGCGCGTAAGCCCCTGGTCTTGGATCTAAACATTCAGTGCCTTCAACATCATTACCGTTTTCTGAGGACAAAGGCAAAAATTATTCAAAAAACCCACTGTATGTAACCGTAACCAAGTACCATTAATTTGTTAGTTTTTGTTAATCAAACAAAACTACTCGTCCTTCTCAAACATCCAATCCACGAGCTGGCCAATGCTCACGGATTAAAAGTTCAAAATGGAATATGTTACAAACATGCAATAAACCTCGGTATGAGCCCCTACCGAGGGAAAACTGCACACAACAAATCTAGGTCACGATCAGAATCTCATTAACAAAAACGAAATGAGGGTAGCGTCAACTCGGGACTCAAAATAAAAATGGACAGATCTTACTTTGGAAATATGTCTTTGTCCGTAGCAGGCTCACTGAACCGCTCGGATCTCCAACCCGACGCGCTGGGGGAAGTTCACGAGCTGATGTCGTCAGCACCGAGCAGGAAACATGGAACACCCTGCGGCGTCTGGTCTCGTACCCGAAGTCTGCGGGCTCGAATCCCGGGGTGTGGGCGGAGACGCGGCTTTCGATGACCCTGGAATTCATCATACACCAACGTTAGGAACCGCCGTAGATTTGGGAGATAGATTTATAAAATCCTCCCGCACCTACCTGATATATAACCCTTTTAATAACACCAGGAGTGCGCGCAGCGGCGCACCAGGAGTGCGCGCAGCGGCGCACCAGGAGTGCGCGCAGCGGCGCACCAGGAGTGCGCGCAGCGGCGCACCAGGCGTGCGCGCAGCAGCGCACCAGGAGTGCGCGCAACAGCGCACCAGGAGTGCGCGTAACAGCGCATGGGGAGTGCGCGCAACAGTGCACGAGGAGTGCGCGTAGCAGCGCACCAGGAGTGCGCGCAGAGGCGCACCAGGAGTGCGCGCAGCAGCGCACCAGGAGTGCGCGCAACAGCACACGAGGAGCGCGCGCAGCAGCGCACCTGGAGTGCGCGCAGTAGCGCACCAGGCGGGCGCGCAACAGCACACGAAGAGTGCGCGTAAGCCCCTGGTCTTGGATCTATACATTCAGTGCCTTCACCATCATTACCGTTTTCTGAGGACAAAGGCAAAAATTATTCAAAAAACCCACTGTATGTAACCGTAACCAAGTACCATTAATTTGTTAGTTTTTGTTAATCAAACAAGACTACTCGTCCTTCTCAAACATCCAATCCACGAGCTGGCCAATGCTCACGGATTAAATGTTCAAGATGGAATATGTTACAAACATGCAATAAACCTCGGTATGGGCCCCTACCGAGGGAAAACTCACACAACAAATCTAGGTCACGATCAGAATCTCATTAACAAAAACGAAATGAGGGTAGCGTCAACTCGGGACTCTAAATATGTCTTTGTCCGTAGCAGGCTCACTGAACCGCTCGGATCTCCAACCCGACGCGCTGGGGGAAGTTCACGAGCTGATGTCGTCAGCACCGAGCAGGAAACATGGAACACCCTGCAGCGTCTGGTCTCGTACCCGAAGTCTGCGGGCTCGAATCCCAGGGTGTGGGCGGAGAGGCGGCTTTCGATGACCCTGGAATTTATCATACACCAACGTTAGGAACCGCCGTAGATTTGGGAGATAGATTTATAAAATCCTCCCGCATCTACCTGATATATAACCCTTTTAGTAACACCAGGAGTGCGTGCAGCAGCACACGAGGAGTGTGCGCAGCAGCGCACCAGGAGTGCGCGCAGCAGCACACCAGGAGTGCGCGCAGTGGCGCACCAGGAGTGCGCACAGCGGCGCACCAGGAGTGCGCACAGCGGCGCACCAGAAGTGCGCGCAGCAGCGCACCAGAAGTGCGCGCAACAGCATACGAGGAGCGCGCGCAGCAGCGCACCAGGAGTGCGCGCAGCAGCACACGAAGAGTGTGCGCAGCAGCGCACCTGGAGTTCGCGCAGTAGCGCACCAGGTGGGCGCGCAACAGCACACGAAGAGTGCGCGTAAGCCCCTGGTCTTGGATCTATACATTCAGTGCCTTCACCATCATTACCGTTTTCTGAGGACAAAGGCAAAAATTATTCAAAAAACCCACTGTATGTAACCGTAACCAAGTACCATTAATTTGTTAGTTTTTGTTAATCAAACAAGACTACTCGTCCTTCTCAAACATCCAATCCACGAGCTGGCCAATGCTCACGGATTAAATGTTCAAGATGGAATATGTTACAAACATGCAATAAACCTCGGTATGGGCCCCTACCGAGGGAAAACTCACACAACAAATCTAGGTCAAGATCAGAATCTCATTAACAAAAACGAAATGAGGGTAGCGTCAACTCGGGACTCGAAATAAAAATGGACAGATCTTACTTTGGAAATATGTCTTTGTCCGTAGCAGTCTCACTGAACCGCTCGGATCTCCAACCCGACGCGCTGGGGGAAGTTCACGAGCTGATGTCGTCAGCACCGAGCAGGAAACATGGAACACCCTGCGGCGTCTGGTCTCGTACCCGAAGTCTGCGGGCTCGAATCCCGGGGTGTGGGCGGAGACGCGGCTTTCGATGACCCTGGAATTCATCATACACCAACGTTAGGAACCGCCGTAGATTTGGGAGATAGATATATAAAATCCTCCCGCACCTACCTGATATATAACCCTTTTAATAACACCAGCACCAGCGGCAGCAGCGCACCAGGAGTGCGCGCAGCAGCGCACCAGGAGTGCGCGCAGCAGCGCACCAGGAGTGCGCGCAGCAGCGCACCAGGAGTGCGCGCAGCAGCGCACCAGGAGTGCGCGCAGCAGCGCACCAGGAGTGCGCGCAGCAGCGCACCAGGAGTGCGCGCAACAGCACACGAGGAGCGCGCGCAGCAGCGCACCTGGAGTGCGCGCAGTAGCGCACCAGGCGGGCGCGCAACAGCACACGAAGAGTGCGCGTAAGCCCCTGGTCTTGGATCTAAACATTCAGTGCCTTCACCATCATTACCGTTTTCTGAGGACAAAGGCAAAAATTATTCAAAAAACCCACTGCATGTAACCGTAACCAAGTACCTACCGTTAATTTGTTAGTTTTTATTAATCAAACAAGACTACTCGTCCTTCTCAAACATCCAATCCACGAGCTGGCCAATGCTCACGGATTAAAAGTTCAAAATGGAATATGTTACAAACATGCAATAAACCTCGGTATGGGCCCCTACCGAGGGAAAACTGCACACAACAAATCTAGGTCACGATCAGAATCTCATTAACAAAAACGAAATGAGGGTAGCGTCAACTCGGGACTCGAAATAAAAATGGACAGATCTTACTTTGGAAATATGTCTTTGTCCGTAGCAGGCTCACTGAACCGCTCGGATCTCCAACCCGACGCGCTGGGGGAAGTTCACGAGCTGATGTCGTCAGCACCGAGCAGGAAACATGGAACACCCTGCGGCGTCTGGTCTCGTACCCGAAGTCTGCGGGCTCGAATCCCGGGGTGTGGGCGGAGACGCGGCTTTCGATGACCCTGGAATTCATCATACACCAACGTTAGGAACCGCCGTAGATTTGGGAGATACATTTATAAAATCCTCCTGCACCTACCTGATATATAACCCTTTTAATAACACCAGGCGTGCGCGCAATAGCGCACGAGGAGTGCGTGCAGCAGCGCACCAGGAGTGCGCGCAGCAGCGCACCAGGAGTGCGCGCAGCAGCGCACCAGGAGTGCGCGCAGCAGCGCACCAGGAGTGCGCGCAGCAGCGCACTAGGAGTGCGCGCAGCAGCGCACCAGGAGTGCGCGCAGCAGCGCACCAGGAGTGCGCGCAACAGCACACGAGGAGCGCGCGCAGCAGCGCACCTGGAGTGCGCGCAGTAGCGCACCAGGCGGGCGCGCAACAGCACACGAAGAGTGCGCGTAAGCCCCTGGTCTTGGATCTAAACATTCAGTGCCTTCACCATCATTACCGTTTTCTGAGGACAAAGGCAAAAATTATTCAAAAAACCCACTGTATGTAACCGTAACCAAGTACCGCTAATTTGTTAGTTTTTATTAATCAAACAAGACTACTCGTCCTTCTCAAACATCCAATCCACGAGCTGGCCAATGCTCACGGATTAAAAGTTCAAAATGGAATATGTTACAAACATGCAATTAACCTCGGTATGGGCCCCTACCGAGGGAAAACTACACACTACAAATCTAGGTCACGATCAGAATCTCATTAACAAAAACGAAATGAGGGTAGCGTCAACTCGGGACTCGAAATAAAAATGGACAGATCTTACTTTGGATATATGTCTTTGTCCGTAGCAGGCTCACTGAACCGCTCGGATCTCCAACCCGACGCGCTGGGGGAAGTTCACGAGCTGATGTCGTCAGCACCGAGCAGGAAACATAGAACACCCTGCGGCGTCTGGTCTCGTACCCGAAGTCTGCGGGCTCGAATCCCGGGGTGTGGGCGGAGACGCGGCTTTCGATGACCCTGGAATTCATCATACACCAACGATAGGAACCGCCGTAAATTTGGGAGATAGATTTATAAAATCCTCCCGCACCTACCTGTTATATAACCCTTTTAATAACACCAGGAGTGCGCGCAGCAGCGCACCAGGAGTGCGCGCAGCAGCGCACCAGGAGTGCGCGCAGCAGCACACCAGGAGTGCGCGCAGCAGCGCACCAGGAGTGCGCCCAGCAGCGCACCAGGAGTGCGCGCAGCAGCGCACCAGGAGTGCGCGCAGCAGCGCACCAGGAGTGCGCGCAGCAGCGCACCAGGAGTGCGCGCAACAGCACAAGAGGAGCGCGCGCAGCAGCGCACCTGGAGTGCGCGCAGTAGCGCACCAGGCGGGCGCGCAACAGCACACGAAGAGTACGCGTAAGCCCCTGGTTTTGGATCTAAACATTCAGTGCCTTCACCATCATTACCGTTTTCTGAGGACAAAGGCAAAAATTATTCAAAAAACCCACTGCATGTAACCGTAACCAAGTACCTACCGTTTATTTGTTAGTTTTTATTAATCAAACAAGACTACTCGTCCTTCTCAAACATCCAATCCACGAGCTGGCCAATGCTCACGGATTAAAAGTTCAAAATGGAATATGTTACAAACATGCAATAAACCTCGGTATGGGCCCCTACCGAGGGAAAACTGCACACAACAAATCTAGGTCACGATCAGAATCTCATTAACAAAAACGAAATGAGGGTAGCGTCAACTCGGGACTCGAAATAAAAATGGACAGATCTTACTTTGGAAATATGTCTTTGTCCGTAGCAGGCTCACTGAACCGCTCGGATCTCCAACCCGACGCGCTGGGGGAAGTTCACGAGCTGATGTCGTCAGCACCGAGCAGGAAACATGGAACACCCTGCGGCGTCTGGTCTCGTACCCGAGGTCTGCGGGCTCGAATCCCGGGGTGTGGGCGGAGACGCGGCTTTCGATGACCCTGGAATTCATCATACACCAACGTTAGGAACCGCCGTAGATTTGGGAGATAGATTTATAAAATCCTCCCGCACCTACCTGATATATAACCCTTTTAATAACACCAGGGGTGCGCGCAATAGCGCACGAGGAGTGCGTGCAGCAGCGCACCAGGAGTGCGCGCAGCAGCGCACCAGGAGTGCGCGCAGCAGCGCACCAGGAGTGCGCGCAGCAGCGCACCAGGAGTGCGCGCAGCAGCGCACCAGGAGTGCGCGCAGCAGCGCACCAGGAGTGCGCGCAACAGCACACGAGGAGCGCGCGCAGCAGCGCACCAGGCGGGCGCGCAACAGCACACGAAGAGTGCGCGTAAGCCCCTGGTCTTGGATCTAAACATTCAGTGCCTTCACCATCATTACCGTTTTCTGAGGACAAAGGCAAAAATTATTCAAAAAACCCACTGTATGTAACCGTAACCAAGTACCTACCGTTAATTTGTTAGTTTTTATTAATCAAACAAGACTACTCGTCCTTCTCAAACATCCAATCCACGAGCTGGCCAATGCTCACGGATTAAAAGTTCAAAATGGAATATGTTACAAACATGCAATAAACCTCGGTATGGGCCCCTACCGAGGGAAAACTGCACACAACAAATCTAGGTCACGATCAGAATCTCATTAACAAAAACGAAATGAGGGTAGCGTCAACTCGGGACTCGAAATAAAAATGGACAGATCTTACTTTGGAAATATGTCTTTGTCCGTAGCAGGCTCACTGAACCGCTCGGATCTCCAACCCGACGCGCTGGGGGAAGTTCACGAGCTGATGTCGTCAGCACCGAGCAGGAAACATGGAACACCCTGCGGCGTCTGGTCTCGTACCTGAAGTCTGCGGGCTCGAATCCCGGGGTGTGGGCGGAGACGCGGCTTTCGATGACCCTGGAATTCATCATACACCAACGTAAGGAACCGCCGTAGATTTGGGAGATAGATTTATAAAATCCTCCCGCACCTACCTGATATATAACCCTTTTAATAACACCAGGAGTGCGCGCAACAGCACACGAGGAGCGCGCGCAGCAGCGCACCTGGAGTGCGCGCAGTAGCGCACCAGGCGGGCGCGCAACAGCACACGAGTGCGCGTAAGCCCCTGGTCTTGGATCTAAACATTCAGTGCCTTCACCATCATTACCGTTTTCTGAGGACAAAGGCAAAAATTATTCAAAAAACCCACTGTATGTAACCGTAACCAAGTACCTACCGTTAATTTGTTAGTTTTTATTATCAAACAAGACTACTCGTCCTTCTCAAACATCCAATCCACTAGCTGGCCAATGCTCACGGATTAAAAGTTCAAAATGGAATATGTTACAAACATGCAATAAACCTCGGTATGGGCCCCTACCGAGGGAAAACTGCACACAACAAATCTAGGTCACGATCAGAATCTCATTAACAAAAACGAAATGAGGGTAGCGTCAACTCGGGACTCGAAATAAAAATGGACAGATCTTACTTTGGAAATATGTCTTTGTCCGTAGCAGGCTCACTGAACCGCTCGGATCTCCAACCCGACGCGCTGGGGGAAGTTCACGAGCTGATGTCGTCAGCACCGAGCAGGAAACATGGAACACCCTGCGGCGTCTGGTCTCGTACCCGAAGTCTGCGGGCTCGAATCCCGGGGTGTGGGCGGAGACGCGGCTTTCGATGACCCTGGAATTCATCATACACCAACGTTAGGAACCGCCGTAGATTTGGGAGATACATTTATAAAATCCTCATGCACCTACCTGATATATAACCCTTTTAATAACACCAGGAGTGCGCGCAATAGCGCACAAGGAGTGCGTGCAGCAGCGCACCAGGAGTGCGCGCAGCAGCGCACCAGGAGTGCGCGCAGCAGCACACCAGGAGTGCGCGCAGCAGCGCACCAGGAGTGCGCGCAGCAGCGCACCAGGAGTGCGCGCAGCTGCGCACCAGGAGTGCGCGCAGCAGCGCACCAGGAGTGCGCGTAAGCCCCTGGTCTTGGATCTAAACATTCAGTGCCTTCACCATCATTACCGTTTTCTGAGGACAAAGGCAAAAATTATTCAAAAAACCCACTGTATGTAACCGTAACCAAGTACCTACTGTTAATTTGTTAGTTTTTATTAATCAAACAAGACTACTCGTCCTTCTCAAACATCCAATCCACGAGCTGGCCAATGCTCACGGATTAAAAGTTCAAAATGGAATATGTTACAAACATGCAATAAACCTCGGTATGGGCCCCTACCGAGGGAAAACTGCACACAACAAATCTAGGTCACGATCAGAATCTCATTAACAAAAACGAAATGAGGGTAGCGTCAACTCGGGACTCGAAATAAAAATGGACAGATCTTACTTTGGAAATATGTCTTTGTCCGTAGCAGGCTCACTGAACCGCTCGGATCTCCAACCCGACGCGCTGGGGGAAGTTCACGAGCTGATGTCGTCAGCACCGGGCAGGAAACATGGAACACCCTGCGGCGTCTGGTCTCGTACCCGAAGTCTGCGGGCTCGAATCCCGGGGTGTGGGCGGAGACGCGGCTTTCGATGAACCTGGAATTCATCATACACCAACGTTAGGAACCGCCGTAGATTTGGGAGATAGATTTACAAAATCCTCCCGCACCTACCTCATATATAACCCTTTTAATAACACCAGGAGTGCGCGCAATAGCGCACGAGGAGTGCGTGCAGCAGCGCACGAGGAGTGCGTGCAGCAGCGCACCAGGAGTGCGCGCAGCAGCGCACCAGGAGTGCGCGCAACAGCATACGAGGAGCGCGCGCAGCAGCGCACCTGGAGTGCGCGCAGTAGCGCACGAGGAGTGCGCGCAGCAGCGCACCAGGAGTGCGCGCAGCAGCGCACCAGGAGTACGCGCAGCAGCGCACCATGAGTGCGCGCAGCAGCACACCAGGAGTGCGCGCAGTAGCGCACCAGGAGTGCGCGCAGCAGCGCACCTGGAGTGCGCGCAGTAGCGCACCAGGCGGGCGCGCAACAGCACACGAAGAGTGCGCGTAAGCCCTTGGTCTTGGATCTAAACATTCAGTGCCTTCACCATCATTACCGTTTTCTGAGGACAAAGGCAAAAATTATTCAAAAAACCCACTGTATGTAACCGTAACCAAGTACCGTTAATTTGTTAGTTTTTGTTAAACAAGACTACTCGTCCTTCTCAAACATCCAATCCACGAGCTGGCCAATGCTCACGGATTAAAAGTTCAAAATGGAATATGTTACAAACATGCAATAAACCTCGGTATGGGCCCCTACCGAGGGAAAACTGCACACAACAAATCTAGGTCACGATCAGAATCTCATTAACAAAAACGAAATGAGGGTAGCGTCAACTCGGGACTCGAAATAAAAATGGACAGATCTTACTTTGGAAATATGTCTTTGTCCGTAGCAGGCTCACTGAACCGCTCGGATCTCCAACCCGACGCGCTGGGGGAAGTTCACGAGCTGATGTCGTCAGCACCGAGCAGGAAACATGAAACACCCTGCGGCGTCTGGTCTCGTACCCGAAGTCTGCGGGCTCGAATCCCGGGTTGTGAGCGGAGACGCGGCTTTCGATGACCCTGGAATTCATCATACAACAACGATAGGAACCGCCGTAAATTTGGGAGATAGATTTATAAAATCCTCCCGCACCTACCTGATATATAACCCTTTTAATAACACCAGGAGTGCGCGCAGCAGCGCACCAGGAGTGCGCGCAGCAGCGCACCAGGAGAGCGCAGCAGCGCACCAGGAGAGCGCAGCAGCGCACCAGGAGTGCGCGCAGCAGCGCACCAGGAGTGCGCGCAGCAGCGCACCAGGAGTGCGCGCAGCAGCGCACCAGGAGTGCGCGCAGCAGCGCACCAGGAGTGCGCGCAGCAGCGCACCAGGAGTGCGCGCAACAGCACACGAGGAGCGCGCGCAGCAGCGCACCTGGAGTGCGCGCAGTAGCGCACCAGGCGGGCGCGCAACAGCACACGAAGAGTGCGCGTAAGCCCCTGGTCTTGGATCTAAACATTCAGTGCCTTCACCATCATTACCGTTTTCTGAGGACAAAGGCAAAAATTATTCAAAAAACCCACTGTATGTAACCGTAACCAAGTACCGTTAATTTGTTAGTTTTTATTAATCAAACAAGACTACTCGTCCTTCTCAAACATCCAATCCACGAGCTGGCCAATGCTCACGGATTAAAAGTTCAAAATGGAATATGTTACAAACATGCAATAAACCTCGGTATGGGCCCCTACCGAGGGAAAACTGCACACAACAAATCTAGGTCACGATCAGAATCTCATTAACAAAAACGAAATGAGGGTAGCGTCAACTCGGGACTCGAAATAAAAATGGACAGATCTTACTTTGGAAATATGTCTTTGTCCGTAGCAGGCTCACTGAACCGCTCGGATCTCCAACCCGACGCGCTGGGGGAAGTTCACGAGCTGATGTCGTCAGCACCGAGCAGGAAACATGGAACACCCTGCGGCGTCTGGTCTCGTACCCGAAGTCTGCGGGCTCGAATCCCGGGGTGTGGGCGGAGACGCGGCTTTCGATGACCCTGGAATTCATCATACACCAACGTTAGGAACCGCCGTAGATTTGGGAGATACATTTATAAAATCCTCCCGCACCTACCTGATATATAACCCTTTTAATAACACCAGGAGTGCGCGCAATAGCGCACGAGGAGTGCGTGCAGCAGCGCACCAGGAGTGCGCGCAGCAGCGCACCAGGAGTGCGCGCAGCAGCGCACCAGGAGTGCGCGCAGCAGCGCACCAGGAGTGCGCGCAGCTGCGCACCAGGAGTGCGCGCAGCAGCGCACCAGGAGTGCGCGCAACAGCACACGAGGAGCGCGCGCAGCAGCGCACCTGGAGTGCGCGCAGTAGCGCACCAGGCGGGCGCGCAACAGCACACGAAGAGTGCGCGTAAGCCCCTGGTCTTGGATCTAAACATTCAGTGCCTTCACCATCATTACCGTTTTCTGAGGACAAAGGCAAAAATTATTCAAAAAACCCACTGTATGTAACCGTAACCAAGTACCGTTAATTTGTTAGTTTTTATTAATCAAACAAGACTACTCGTCCTTCTCAAACATCCAATCCACGAGCTGGCCAATGCTCACGGATTAAAAGTTCAAAATGGAATATGTTACAAACATGCAATAAACCTCGGTATGGGCCCCTACCGAGGGAAAACTGCACACAACAAATCTAGGTCACGATCAGAATCTCATTAACAAAAACGAAATGAGGGTAGCGTCAACTCGGGACTCGAAATAAAAATGGACAGATCTTACTTTGGAAATATGTCTTTGTCCGTAGCAGGCTCACTGAACCGCTCGGATCTCCAACCCGACGCGCTGGGGGAAGTTCACGAGCTGATGTCGTCAGCACCGGGCAGGAAACATGGAACACCCTGCGGCGTCTGGTCTCGTACAGGAAGTCTGCGGGCTCGAATCCCGGGGTGTGGGCGGAGACGCGGCTTTCGATGACCCTGGAATTCATCATACACCAACGTTAGGAACCGCCGTAGATTTGGGAGATACATTTATAAAATCCTCCCGCACCTACCTGATATATAACCCTTTTAATAACACCAGGAGTGCGCGCAATAGCGCACGAGGAGTGCGTGCAGCAGCCGCACGAGGAGTGCGTGCAGCAGCGCACCAGGAGTGCGCGCAGCAGCGCACCAGGAGTACGCGCAGCAGCGCACCAGAAGTGCGCGCAGCAGCACACCAGGAGTGCGCGCAGCAGCGCACCAGGAGTGCGCGCAACAGCATACGAGGAGCGCGCGCAGCAGCGCACCAGGAGTGCGCGCAACAGCATACGAGGAGCGCGCGCAGCAGCGCACCTGGAGTGCGCGCAGTAGCGCACGAGGAGTGCGCGCAGCAGCGCACCAGGAGTGCGCGCAGCAGCGCACCAGGAGTGCGCGCAGCAGCGCACCAGGAGTGCGCGCAGCAGCGCACCAGGAGTGCGCGCAACAGCATACGAGGAGCGCGCGCAGCAGCGCACCGGGAGTGCGCGCAGTAGCGCACCAGGCGGGCGCGCAACAGCACACGAAGAGTGCGCGTAAGCCCCTGGTCTTGGATCTAAACATTCAGTGCCTTCACCATCATTACCGTTTTCTGAGGACAAAGGCAAAAATTATTCAAAAAACCCACTGCATGTAACCGTAACCAAGTACCTACCGTTTCTTTGTTAGTTTTTATTAATCAAACAAGACTACTCGTCCTTCTCAAACATCCAATCCACGAGCTGGCCAATGCTCACGGATTAAAAGTTCAAAATGGAATATGTTACAAACATGCAATAAACCTCGGTATGGGCCCCTACCGAGGGAAAACTACACACAACAAATCTAGGTCACGATCAGAATCTCATTAACAAAAACGAAATGAGGGTAGCGTCAACTCGGGACTCGAAATCAAAATGGACAGATCTTACTTTGGAAATATGTCTTTGTCCGTAGCAGGCTCACTGAACCGCTCGGATCTCCAACCCGACGCGCTGGGGGAAGTTCACGAGCTGATGTCGTCAGCACCGAGCAGGAAACATGGAACACCCTGCGGCGTCTGGTCTCGTACCCGAAGTCTGCGGGCTCGAATCCCGGGGTGTGGGCGGAGACGCGGCTTTCGATGACCCTGGAATTCATCATACACCAACGTTAGGAACCGCCGTAGATTTGGGAGATACATTTATAAAATCCTCCCGCACCTACCTGATATATAACCCTTTTAATAACACCAGGAGTGCGCGCAATAGCGCACGAGGAGTGCGTGCAGCAGCGCACCAGGAGTGCGCGCAGCAGCGCACCAGGAGTGCGCGCAGCTGCGCACCAGGAGTGCGCGCAGCAGCGCACCAGGAGTGCGCGCAACAGCACACGAGGAGCGCGCGCAGCAGCGCACCTGGAGTGCGCGCAGTAGCGCACCAGGCGGGCGCGCAACAGCACACGAAGAGTGCGCGTAAGCCCCTGGTCTTGGATCTAAACATTCAGTGCCTTCACCATCATTACCGTTTTCTGAGGACAAAGGCAAAAATTATTCAAAAAACCCACTGCATGTAACCGTAACCAAGTACCTACCGTTTCTTTGTTAGTTTTTATTAATCAAACAAGACTACTCGTCCTTCTCAAACATCCAATCCACGAGCTGGCCAATGCTCACGGATTAAAAGTTCAAAATGGAATATGTTACAAACATGCAATAAACCTCGGTATGGGCCCCTACCGAGGGAAAACTACACACAACAAATCTAGGTCACGATCAGAATCTCATTAACAAAAACGAAATGAGGGTAGCGTCAACTCGGGACTCGAAATCAAAATGGACAGATCTTACTTTGGAAATATGTCTTTGTCCGTAGCAGGCTCACTGAACCGCTCGGATCTCCAACCCGACGCGCTGGGGGAAGTTCACGAGCTGATGTCGTCAGCACCGAGCAGGAAACATGGAACACCCTGCGGCGTCTGGTCTCGTACCCGAAGTCTGCGGGCTCGAATCCCGGGGTGTGGGCGGAGACGCGGCTTTCGATGACCCTGGAATTCATCATACACCAACGTTAGGAACCGCCGTAGATTTGGGAGATACATTTATAAAATCCTCCCGCACCTACCTGATATATAACCCTTTTAATAACACCAGGAGTTGTGCAGCAGCACACGAGGAGTGTGCGCAGCAGCACACCAGGAGTGCGCGCAGCAGCGCACCAGGAGTGCGCGCAGCAGCGCACCAGGAGTGCGCGCATTAGCGCATGGGGAGTGCGCGCAACAGTGCACGAGGAGTGTGCGTAGCAGCGCACCAGGAGTGCGCACAGCGGCGCACCAGGAGTGCGCGCAGCAGCGCACCAGGAGTGCGCGCAACAGCATACGAGTAGCGCGCGCAGCATCAAACGAGGAGCGCGCGCAGCAGCGCACCAGGAGTGCGCGCAACAGCACACGAGGAGCGCGCGCAGCAGCGCACCTGGAGTGCGCGCAGTAGCGCACCAGGCGGGCGCGCAACAGCACACGAAGAGTGCGCGTAAGCCCTTGGTCTTGGATCTAAACATTCAGTGCCTTCACCATCATTACCGTTTTCTGAGGACAAAGGCAAAAATTATTCAAAAAACCCACTGTATGTAACCGTAACCAAGTACCGTTAATTTGTTAGTTTTTGTTAAACAAGACTACTCGTCCTTCTCAAACATCCAATCCACGAGCTGGCCAATGCTCACGGATTAAAAGTTCAAAATGGAATATGTTACAAACATGCAATAAACCTCGGTATGGGCCCCTACCGAGGGAAAACTGCACACAACAAATCTAGGTCACGATCAGAATCTCATTAACAAAAACGAAATGAGGGTAACGTCAACTCGGGACTCGAAATAAAAATGGACAGATCTTACTTTGGAAATATGTCTTTGTCCGTAGCAGGCTCACTGAACCGCTCGGATCTCCAACCCGACGCGCTGGGGGAAGTTCACGAGCTGATGTCGTCAGCACCGAGCAGGAAACATGAAACACCCTGCGGCGTCTGGTCTCGTACCCGAAGTCTGCGGGCTCGAATCCTGGGTTGTGAGCGGAGACGCGGCTTTCGATGACCCTGGAATTCATCATACAACAACGATAGGAACCGCCGTAAATTTGGGAGATAGATTTAT
Source organism: Macaria liturata (assembly GCA_964023185.1). NCBI lineage: Eukaryota > Metazoa > Arthropoda > Insecta > Lepidoptera > Geometridae > Macaria > Macaria liturata. The sequence continues at coordinate 935,003 of OZ026831.1, read as the reverse complement.
AAAATCCTCCCGCACCTACCTGATATATAACCCTTTTAATAACACCAGGAGTGCGCGCAGCAGCGCACCAGGAGTGCGCGCAGCAGCGCACCAGGAGTGCGCGCAGCAGCGCACCAGGAGTGCGCGCAGCAGCGCACCAGGAGTGCGCGCAGCAGCGCACCAGGAGTGCGCGCAACAGCACACGAGGAGCGCGCGCAGCAGCGCACCTGGAGTGCGCGCAGTAGCGCACCAGGCGGGCGCGCAACAGCACACGAAGAGTGCGCGTAAGCCCCTGGTCTTGGATCTAAACATTCAGTGCCTTCACCATCATTACCGTTTTCTGAGGACAAAGGCAAAAATTATTCAAAAAACCCACTGTATGTAACCGTAACCAAGTACCGTTAATTTGTTAGTTTTTATTAATCAAACAAGACTACTCGTCCTTCTCAAACATCCAATCCACGAGCTGGCCAATGCTCACGGATTAAAAGTTCAAAATGGAATATGTTACAAACATGCAATAAACCTCGGTATGGGCCCCTACCGAGGGAAAACTGCACACAACAAATCTAGGTCACGATCAGAATCTCATTAACAAAAACGAAATGAGGGTAGCGTCAACTCGGGACTCGAAATAAAAATGGACAGATCTTACTTTGGAAATATGTCTTTGTCCGTAGCAGGCTCACTGAACCGCTCGGATCTCCAACCCGACGCGCTGGGGGAAGTTCACGAGCTGATGTCGTCAGCACCGAGCAGGAAACATGGAACACCCTGCGGCGTCTGGTCTCGTACCCGAAGTCTGCGGGCTCGAATCCCGGGGTGTGGGCGGAGACGCGGCTTTCGATGACCCTGGAATTCATCATACACCAACGTTAGGAACCGCCGTAGATTTGGGAGATACATTTATAAAATCCTCCCGCACCTACCTGATATATAACCCTTTTAATAACACCAGGAGTGCGCGCAATAGCGCACGAGGAGTGCGTGCAGCAGCGCACCAGGAGTGCGCGCAGCAGCGCACCAGGAATGCGCGCAGCAGCGCACCAGGAGTGCGCGCAGCAGCGCACCAGGAGTGCGCGCAGCTGCGCACCAGGAGTGCGCGCAGCAGCGCACCAGGAGTGCGCGCAACAGCACACGAGGAGCGCGCGCAGCAGCGCACCTGGAGTGCGCGCAGTAGCGCACCAGGCGGGCGCGCAACAGCACACGAAGAGTGCGCGTAAGCCCCTGGTCTTGGATCTAAACATTCAGTGCCTTCACCATCATTACCGTTTTCTGAGGACAAAGGCAAAAATTATTCAAAAAACCCACTGTATGTAACCGTAACCAAGTACCGTTAATTTGTTAGTTTTTATTAATCAAACAAGACTACTCGTCCTTCTCAAACATCCAATCCACGAGCTGGCCAATGCTCACGGATTAAAAGTTCAAAATGGAATATGTTACAAACATGCAATAAACCTCGGTATGGGCCCCTACCGAGGGAAAACTGCACACAACAAATCTAGGTCACGATCAGAATCTCATTAACAAAAACGAAATGAGGGTAGCGTCAACTCGGGACTCGAAATAAAAATGGACAGATCTTACTTTGGAAATATGTCTTTGTCCGTAGCAGGCTCACTGAACCGCTCGGATCTCCAACCCGACGCGCTGGGGGAAGTTCACGAGCTGATGTCGTCAGCACCGGGCAGGAAACATGGAACACCCTGCGGCGTCTGGTCTCGTACAGGAAGTCTGCGGGCTCGAATCCCGGGGTGTGGGCGGAGACGCGGCTTTCGATGAACCTGGAATTCATCATACACCAACGTTAGGAACCGCCGTAGATTTGGGAGATAGATTTACAAAATCCTCCCGCACCTACCTCATATATAACCCTTTTAATAACACCAGGAGTGCGCGCAATAGCGCACGAGGAGTGCGTGCAGCAGCCGCACGAGGAGTGCGTGCAGCAGCGCACCAGGAGTGCGCGCAGCAGCGCACCAGGAGTACGCGCAGCAGCGCACCAGAAGTGCGCGCAGCAGCACACCAGGAGTGCGCGCAGCAGCGCACCAGGAGTGCGCGCAACAGCATACGAGGAGCGCGCGCAGCAGCGCACCTGGAGTGCGCGCAGTAGCGCACGAGGAGTGCGCGCAGCAGCGCACCAGGAGTGCGCGCAGCAGCGCACCAGGAGTGCGCGCAGCAGCGCACCAGGAGTGCGCGCAGCAGCGCACCAGGAGTGCGCGCAACAGCATACGAGGAGCGCGCGCAGCAGCGCACCGGGAGTGCGCGCAGTAGCGCACCAGGCGGGCGCGCAACAGCACACGAAGAGTGCGCGTAAGCCCCTGGTCTTGGATCTAAACATTCAGTGCCTTCACCATCATTACCGTTTTCTGAGGACAAAGGCAAAAATTATTCAAAAAACCCACTGCATGTAACCGTAACCAAGTACCTACCGTTTCTTTGTTAGTTTTTATTAATCAAACAAGACTACTCGTCCTTCTCAAACATCCAATCCACGAGCTGGCCAATGCTCACGGATTAAAAGTTCAAAATGGAATATGTTACAAACATGCAATAAACCTCGGTATGGGCCCCTACCGAGGGAAAACTACACACAACAAATCTAGGTCACGATCAGAATCTCATTAACAAAAACGAAATGAGGGTAGCGTCAACTCGGGACTCGAAATCAAAATGGACAGATCTTACTTTGGAAATATGTCTTTGTCCGTAGCAGGCTCACTGAACCGCTCGGATCTCCAACCCGACGCGCTGGGGGAAGTTCACGAGCTGATGTCGTCAGCACCGAGCAGGAAACATGGAACACCCTGCGGCGTCTGGTCTCGTACCCGAAGTCTGCGGGCTCGAATCCCGGGGTGTGGGCGGAGACGCGGCTTTCGATGACCCTGGAATTCATCATACACCAACGTTAGGAACCGCCGTAGATTTGGGAGATACATTTATAAAATCCTCCCGCACCTACCTGATATATAACCCTTTTAATAACACCAGGAGTGCGCGCAATAGCGCACGAGGAGTGCGTGCAGCAGCGCACCAGGAGTGCGCGCAGCAGCGCACCAGGAGTGCGCGCAGCTGCGCACCAGGAGTGCGCGCAGCAGCGCACCAGGAGTGCGCGCAACAGCACACGAGGAGCGCGCGCAGCAGCGCACCTGGAGTGCGCGCAGTAGCGCACCAGGCGGGCGCGCAACAGCACACGAAGAGTGCGCGTAAGCCCCTGGTCTTGGATCTAAACATTCAGTGCCTTCACCATCATTACCGTTTTCTGAGGACAAAGGCAAAAATTATTCAAAAAACCCACTGCATGTAACCGTAACCAAGTACCTACCGTTTCTTTGTTAGTTTTTATTAATCAAACAAGACTACTCGTCCTTCTCAAACATCCAATCCACGAGCTGGCCAATGCTCACGGATTAAAAGTTCAAAATGGAATATGTTACAAACATGCAATAAACCTCGGTATGGGCCCCTACCGAGGGAAAACTACACACAACAAATCTAGGTCACGATCAGAATCTCATTAACAAAAACGAAATGAGGGTAGCGTCAACTCGGGACTCGAAATCAAAATGGACAGATCTTACTTTGGAAATATGTCTTTGTCCGTAGCAGGCTCACTGAACCGCTCGGATCTCCAACCCGACGCGCTGGGGGAAGTTCACGAGCTGATGTCGTCAGCACCGAGCAGGAAACATGGAACACCCTGCGGCGTCTGGTCTCGTACCCGAAGTCTGCGGGCTCGAATCCCGGGGTGTGGGCGGAGACGCGGCTTTCGATGACCCTGGAATTCATCATACACCAACGTTAGGAACCGCCGTAGATTTGGGAGATACATTTATAAAATCCTCCCGCACCTACCTGATATATAACCCTTTTAATAACACCAGGAGTTGTGCAGCAGCACACGAGGAGTGTGCGCAGCAGCACACCAGGAGTGCGCGCAGCAGCGCACCAGGAGTGCGCGCAGCAGCGCACCAGGAGTGCGCGCATTAGCGCATGGGGAGTGCGCGCAACAGTGCACGAGGAGTGTGCGTAGCAGCGCACCAGGAGTGCGCACAGCGGCGCACCAGGAGTGCGCGCAGCAGCGCACCAGGAGTGCGCGCAACAGCATACGAGTAGCGCGCGCAGCATCAAACGAGGAGCGCGCGCAGCAGCGCACCAGGAGTGCGCGCAACAGCACACGAGGAGCGCGCGCAGCAGCGCACCTGGAGTGCGCGCAGTAGCGCACCAGGCGGGCGCGCAACAGCACACGAAGAGTGCGCGTAAGCCCTTGGTCTTGGATCTAAACATTCAGTGCCTTCACCATCATTACCGTTTTCTGAGGACAAAGGCAAAAATTATTCAAAAAACCCACTGTATGTAACCGTAACCAAGTACCGTTAATTTGTTAGTTTTTGTTAAACAAGACTACTCGTCCTTCTCAAACATCCAATCCACGAGCTGGCCAATGCTCACGGATTAAAAGTTCAAAATGGAATATGTTACAAACATGCAATAAACCTCGGTATGGGCCCCTACCGAGGGAAAACTGCACACAACAAATCTAGGTCACGATCAGAATCTCATTAACAAAAACGAAATGAGGGTAACGTCAACTCGGGACTCGAAATAAAAATGGACAGATCTTACTTTGGAAATATGTCTTTGTCCGTAGCAGGCTCACTGAACCGCTCGGATCTCCAACCCGACGCGCTGGGGGAAGTTCACGAGCTGATGTCGTCAGCACCGAGCAGGAAACATGAAAACCCTGCGGCGTCTGGTCTCGTACCCGAAGTCTGCGGGCTCGAATCCTGGGTTGTGAGCGGAGACGCGGCTTTCGATGACCCTGGAATTCATCATACAACAACGATAGGAACCGCCGTAAATTTGGGAGATAGATTTATAAAATCCTCCCGCACCTACCTGATATATAACCCTTTTAATAACACCAGGAGTGCGCGCAGCAGCGCACCAGGAGTGCGCGCAGCAGCGCACCAGGAGTGCGCGCAGCAGCGCACCAGGAGTGCGCGCAGCAGCGCACCAGGAGTGCGCGCAGCAGCGCACCAGGAGTGCGCGCAACAGCACACGAGGAGCGCGCGCAGCAGCGCACCTGGAGTGCGCGCAGTAGCGCACCAGGCGGGCGCGCAACAGCACACGAAGAGTGCGCGTAAGCCCCTGGTCTTGGATCTAAACATTCAGTGCCTTCACCATCATTACCGTTTTCTGAGGACAAAGGCAAAAATTATTCAAAAAACCCACTGTATGTAACCGTAACCAAGTACCGTTAATTTGTTAGTTTTTATTAATCAAACAAGACTACTCGTCCTTCTCAAACATCCAATCCACGAGCTGGCCAATGCTCACGGATTAAAAGTTCAAAATGGAATATGTTACAAACATGCAATAAACCTCGGTATGGGCCCCTACCGAGGGAAAACTGCACACAACAAATCTAGGTCACGATCAGAATCTCATTAACAAAAACGAAATGAGGGTAGCGTCAACTCGGGACTCGAAATAAAAATGGACAGATCTTACTTTGGAAATATGTCTTTGTCCGTAGCAGGCTCACTGAACCGCTCGGATCTCCAACCCGACGCGCTGGGGGAAGTTCACGAGCTGATGTCGTCAGCACCGAGCAGGAAACATGGAACACCCTGCGGCGTCTGGTCTCGTACCCGAAGTCTGCGGGCTCGAATCCCGGGGTGTGGGCGGAGACGCGGCTTTCGATGACCCTGGAATTCATCATACACCAACGATAGGAACCGCCGTAAATTTGGGAGATAGATAGATAGATAGATAGATAGATAGATATACACTTTATTAAAAACACCAGCACAATACAGAAATTTACATAAAAATATTAAAACTTAAACCTAGTGTCTTAACTGGCGGCCTTATCGCTAAAAGCGATAGATTTATAAAATCCTCCCGCACCTACCTGATATATAACCCTTTTAATAACACCAGGAGTGCGCGCAGCAGCGCACCAGGAGTGCGCGCAGCAGGAGTGCGCGCAGCAGCGCACCAGGAGTGCGCGCAGCAGCGCACCAGGAGTGCGCGCAGCAGCGCACCAGGAGTGCGCGCAACAGCACACGAGGAGCGCGCGCAGCAGCGCACCTGGAGTGCGCGCAGTAGCGCACCAGGCGGGCGCGCAACAGCACACGAAGAGTGCGCGTAAGCCCCTGGTCTTGGATCTAAACATTCAGTGCCTTCACCATCATTACCGTTTTCTGAGGACAAAGGCAAAAATTATTCAAAAAACCCACTGTATGTAACCGTAACCAAGTACCGTTAATTTGTTAGTTTTTATTAATCAAACAAGACTACTCGTCCTTCTCAAACATCCAATCCACGAGCTGGCCAATGCTCACGGATTAAAAGTTCAAAATGGAATATGTTACAAACATGCAATAAACCTCGGTATGGGCCCCTACCGAGGGAAAACTGCACACAACAAATCTAGGTCACGATCAGAATCTCATTAACAAAAACGAAATGAGGGTAACGTCAACTCGGGACTCGAAATAAAAATGGACAGATCTTACTTTGGAAATATGTCTTTGTCCGTAGCAGGCTCACTGAACCGCTCGGATCTCCAACCCGACGCGCTGGGGGAAGTTCACGAGCTGATGTCGTCAGCACCGAGCAGGAAACATGAAACACCCTGCGGCGTCTGGTCTCGTACCCGAAGTCTGCGGGCTCGAATCCTGGGTTGTGAGCGGAGACGCGGCTTTCGATGACCCTGGAATTCATCATACAACAACGATAGGAACCGCCGTAAATTTGGGAGATAGATTTATAAAATCCTCCCGCACCTACCTGATATATAACCCTTTTAATAACACCAGGAGTGCGCGCAGCAGCGCACCAGGAGTGCGCGCAGCAGCGCACCAGGAGTGCGCGCAGCAGCGCACCAGGAGTGCGCGCAGCAGCGCACCAGGAGTGCGCGCAGCAGCGCACCAGGAGTGCGCGCAACAGCACACGAGGAGCGCGCGCAGCAGCGCACCTGGAGTGCGCGCAGTAGCGCACCAGGCGGGCGCGCAACAGCACACGAAGAGTGCGCGTAAGCCCCTGGTCTTGGATCTAAACATTCAGTGCCTTCACCATCATTACCGTTTTCTGAGGACAAAGGCAAAAATTATTCAAAAAACCCACTGTATGTAACCGTAACCAAGTACCGTTAATTTGTTAGTTTTTATTAATCAAACAAGACTACTCGTCCTTCTCAAACATCCAATCCACGAGCTGGCCAATGCTCACGGATTAAAAGTTCAAAATGGAATATGTTACAAACATGCAATAAACCTCGGTATGGGCCCCTACCGAGGGAAAACTGCACACAACAAATCTAGGTCACGATCAGAATCTCATTAACAAAAACGAAATGAGGGTAGCGTCAACTCGGGACTCGAAATAAAAATGGACAGATCTTACTTTGGAAATATGTCTTTGTCCGTAGCAGGCTCACTGAACCGCTCGGATCTCCAACCCGACGCGCTGGGGGAAGTTCACGAGCTGATGTCGTCAGCACCGAGCAGGAAACATGGAACACCCTGCGGCGTCTGGTCTCGTACCCGAAGTCTGCGGGCTCGAATCCCGGGGTGTGGGCGGAGACGCGGCTTTCGATGACCCTGGAATTCATCATACACCAACGATAGGAACCGCCGTAAATTTGGGAGATAGATAGATAGATAGATAGATAGATATACACTTTATTAAAAACACCAGCACAATACAGAAATTTACATAAAAATATTAAAACTTAAACCTAGTGTCTTAACTGGCGGCCTTATCGCTAAAAGCGATAGATTTATAAAATCCTCCCGCACCTACCTGATATATAACCCTTTTAATAACACCAGGAGTGCGCGCAGCAGCGCACCAGGAGTGCGCGCAGCAGGAGTGCGCGCAGCAGCGCACCAGGAGTGCGCGCAGCAGCGCACCAGGAGTGCGCGCAGCAGCGCACCAGGAGTGCGCGCAACAGCACACGAGGAGCGCGCGCAGCAGCGCACCTGGAGTGCGCGCAGTAGCGCACCAGGCGGGCGCGCAACAGCACACGAAGAGTGCGCGTAAGCCCCTGGTCTTGGATCTAAACATTCAGTGCCTTCACCATCATTACCGTTTTCTGAGGACAAAGGCAAAAATTATTCAAAAAACCCACTGTATGTAACCGTAACCAAGTACCGTTAATTTGTTAGTTTTTATTAATCAAACAAGACTACTCGTCCTTCTCAAACATCCAATCCACGAGCTGGCCAATGCTCACGGATTAAAAGTTCAAAATGGAATATGTTACAAACATGCAATAAACCTCGGTATGGGCCCCTACCGAGGGAAAACTGCACACAACAAATCTAGGTCACGATCAGAATCTCATTAACAAAAACGAAATGAGGGTAGCGTCAACTCGGGACTCGAAATAAAAATGGACAGATCTTACTTTGGAAATATGTCTTTGTCCGTAGCAGGCTCACTGAACCGCTCGGATCTCCAACCCGACGCGCTGGGGGAAGTTCACGAGCTGATGTCGTCAGCACCGAGCAGGAAACATGGAACACCCTGCGGCGTCTGGTCTCGTACCCGAAGTCTGCGGGCTCGAATCCCGGGGTGTGGGCGGAGACGCGGCTTTCGATGACCCTGGAATTCATCATACACCAACGATAGGAACCGCCGTAAATTTGGGAGATAGATAGATAGATAGATAGATAGATATACACTTTATTAAAAACACCAGCACAATACAGAAATTTACATAAAAATATTAAAACTTAAACCTAGTGTCTTAACTGGCGGCCTTATCGCTAAAAGCGATAGATTTATAAAATCCTCCCGCACCTACCTGATATATAACCCTTTTAATAACACCAGGAGTGCGCGCAGCAGCGCACCAGGAGTGCGCGCAGCAGCGCACCAGGAGCGCGCGCAGCAGCGCACCAGGAGTGCGCGCAGCAGCACACGAAGAGTGCGCGCAGCAGCGCACCTGGAGTGCGCGCAGTAGCGCACCAGGCTGGCGCGCAACAGCACACGAAGAGTGCGCGTAAGCCCCTGGTCTTGGATCTAAACATTCAGTGCCTTCACCATCATTACCGTTTTCTGAGGACAAAGGCAAAAATTATTCAAAAAACCCACTGTATGTAACCGTAACCAAGTACCGTTAATTTGTTAGTTTTTGTTAATCAAACAAGACTACTCGTCCTTCTCAAACATCCAATCCACGAGCTGGCCAATGCTCACGGATTAAAAGTTCAAAATGGAATATGTTACAAACATGCAATAAACCTCGGTATGGGCCCCTACCGAGGGAAAACTGCACACAACAAATCTAGGTCACGATCAGAATCTCATTAACAAAAACGAAATGAGGGTAGCGTCAACTCGGGACTCGAAATAAAAATGGACAGATCTTACTTTGGAAATATGTCTTTGTCCGTAGCAGGCTCACTGAACCGCTCGGATCTCCAACCCGACGCGCTGGGGGAAGTTCACGAGCTGATGTCGTCAGCACCGAGCAGGAAACATAGAACACCCTGCGGCGTCTGGTCTCGTACCCGAAGTCTGCGGGCTCGAATCCCGGGGTGTGGGCGGAGACGCGGCTTTCGATGACCCTGGAATTCATCATACACCAACGATAGGAACCGCCGTAAATTTGGGAGATAGATTTATAAAATCCTCCCGCACCTACCTGATATATTACCCTTTTAATAACACCAGGAGTGCGCGCAGCAGCGCACCAGGAGTGCGCGCAGCAGCGCACCAGGAGTGCGCGCAGCAGCGCACCAGGAGTGCGCGCAACAGCACACGAGGAGCGCGCGCAGCAGCGCACCTGGAGTGCGCGTAGTAGCGCACCAGGCGGGCGCGCAACAGCACACGAAGAGTGCGCGTAAGCCCCTGGTCTTGGATCTAAACATTCAGTGCCTTCACCATCATTACCGTTTTCTGAGGACAAAGGCAAAAATTATTCAAAAAACCCACTGTATGTAACCGTAATCAAGTACCCACCGTTAATTTGTTAGTTTTTATTAATCAAACAAGACTACTCGTCCTTCTCAAACATCCAATCCACGAGCTGGCCAATGCTCACGGATTAAAAGTTCAAAATGGAATATGTTACAAACATGCAATAAACCTCGGTATGGGCCCCTACCGAGGGAAAACTGCACACAACAAATCTAGGTCACGATCAGAATCTCATTAACAAAAACGAAATGAGGGTAGCGTCAACTCGGGACTCGAAATAAAAATGGACAGATCTTACTTTGGAAATATGTCTTTGTCCGTAGCAGGCTCACTGAACCGCTCGGATCTCCAACCCGACGCGCTGGGGGAAGTTCACGAGCTGATGTCGTCAGCACCGAGCAGGAAACATGAAACACCCTGCGGCGTCTGGTCTCGTACCCGAAGTCTGCGGGCTCGAATCCCGGGGTGTGAGCGGAGACGCGGCTTTCGATGACCCTGGAATTCATCATACACCAACGATAGGAACCGCCGTAAATTTGGGAGATAGATTTATAAAATCCTCCCGCACCTACCTGATATATAACCCTTTTAATAACACCAGGAGTGCGCGCAGCAGCGCACCAGGAGTGCGCGCAGCAGCGCACCAGGAGAGCACAGCAGCGCACCAGGAGAGCGCAGCAGCGCACCAGGAGTGCGCGCAGCAGCGCACCAGGAGTGCGCGCAGCAGCGCACCAGGAGTGCGCGCAACAGCGCATGGGGACTGCGCGCAACAGTGCACGAGGAGTGTGCGTAGCAGCGCACCAGGAGTGCGCACAGCGGCGCACTAGGAGTGCGCGCAGCAGCGCACCAGGAGTGCGCGCAACAGCACACGAAGAGTGCGCGTAAGCCCCTGGTCTTGGATCTAAACATTCAGTGCCTTCACCATCATTACCGTTTTCTGAGGACAAAGGCAAAAATTATTCAAAAAACCCACTGTATGTAACCGTAACCAAGTACCGTTAATTTGTTAGTTTTTGTTAATCAAACAAGACTACTCGTCCTTCTCAAACATCCAATCCACGAGCTGGCCAATGCTCACGGATTAAAAGTTCAAAATGGAATATGTTACAAACATGCAATAAACCTCGGTATGGGCCCCTACCGAGGGAAAACTGCACACAACAAATCTAGGTCACGATCAGAATCTCATTAACAAAAACGAAATGAGGGTAGCGTCAACTCGGGACTCGAAATAAAAATGGACAGATCTTACTTTGGAAATATGTCTTTGTCCGTAGCAGGCTCACTGAACCGCTCGGATCTCCAACCCGACGCGCTGGGGGAAGTTCACGAGCTGATGTCGTCAGCACCGAGCAGGAAACATGGAACACCCTGCGGCGTCTGGTCTCGTACCCGAAGTCTGCGGGCTCGAATCCCGGGGTGTGGGCGGAGACGCGGCTTTCGATGACCCTGGAATTCATCATACACCAACGTTAGGAACCGCCGTAGATTTGGGAGATACATTTATAAAATCCTCCCGCACCTACCTGATATATAACCCTTTTAATAACACCTGGAGTGCGTGCAGCAGCACACGAGGAGTGTGCGCAGCAGCGCACCAGGAGTGCGCGCAGCAGCGCACCAGGAGTGCGCGCAGCAGCGCACCAGGAGTGCGCGCAGCAGCGCACCAGGAGTGCGCGCAACAGCGCATGGGGAGTGCGCGCAACAGTGCACGAGGAGTGTGCGTAGCAGCGCACCAGGAGTGCGCACAGCGGCGCACCAGGAGTGCGCGCAGCAGCGCACCTGGAGTGCGCGCAGTAGCGCACCAGGCGGGCGCGCAACAGCACACGAAGAGTGCGCGTAAGCCCCTGGTCTTGGATCTAAACATTCAGTGCCTTCACCATCATTACCGTTTTCTGAGGACAAAGGCAAAAATTATTCAAAAAACCCACTGTATGTAATCGTAACCAAGTACCTACCGTTAATTTGTTAGTTTTTGTTAATCAAACAAGACTACTCGTCCTTCTCAAACATCCAATCCACGAGCTGGCCAATGCTCACAAATCAATGATTGATTCCTTAAACTGTGGCTTGTAATTGTTAACAATCTTAATCATTGTAAATAATCACAGAGCAGATATTTAATATTTTAAATTAACATATTTTTAGATTGAAGTATTAATAAAAAAAGGGTAGGCATAAGTGTTAAGATCTTTCCTGATATTAAAAACCTGTGCGGGTGCATTCTACAGAAGTAGGAACATTTCATAAGCAATAGAAAGGCTGCGCTGTGGGATGTGAGGGCTATATGCGGTTAGAGTGTACTTTACGGGACGCCAAAAATATGTTTTTTTTTTGATAGGTCATTGACCTTTGACCCCGGGAATCATGTTACGAATCAAGGTCAATGACCCGAGGTCAAATATCAATGACCTTTAAAAAAATCTCGAACCACACGGAACTACGGGGTCATTGACCCTGACTCGCAATAATGATTCCCGATGTCAAAGGTCAGTGACCTTTCAAAATTAAATATCTCGTAATACTATACTTCAAAACTCCTTAACATATGGAAGGAATAATTTAAAAAAAAAGTTGTCCATACATTTCATCATTCTCTAACCTTCCTTTATCCATATCAGTTATAAAAAAGTGGTGTTATGTGAACATCACACATGCCCGAAAAAAATCAAGTCCTGCGTCCCGTCAAGTATACTTCATAGAAAAATTCAACTTTGATTTTTTTCTGACATGTGCGGTATTAACATGAGCCCCTTGTTTTATTCTCAATATAGATAGATGATGTATAGCTGATCAACATTCCTAAAGACCATTTTTGTAATAACAGCTTAGTTCGCTTTCTATGATATTCTAAATATTTCGTAATAGCTTCAAAACTCCTTAAAATATGGAAGCAATAATTTAAGAAAAAAGTTGTCCATATATTTCGTCATTCTCTAACCTTCTTTTATCCATATCAGTTATAAAAAAGTGGTGTTATGTGAACATCACACATGCCCGAAAAAAAACTAAGTTGAATTTTTCTTCAACCTTTCCTTTCCAACCTTCTTTGGCAAAAGAATTAGGACTAGAGGTAAATGATCACGAAGAATTAAAACATTCATTGTTTGGAGGGATCACTAAACAAGCAGAGACTCTTAGAAAATTCAAGTTTCAAGTAAGTAACCTTGACAATACTTTTAGTACAACAATGTTTGGATTGGAACAAGATACAATTTGTGAAGATATACCTAGAGTACAGAATCAGAAACTTCTAACTCAACTTAAGAAGCAAAATATCAAACTATCGGATACTGACACAAGTAAGACAGAAAAGATAAGTCTTCTTATTGGATCAGACGAATTAGGAGGTATTACAGAAAGCGGTTTGGTAAGGATTACTGATAAATTGGTTGCTTTAGAGACAACGTTGGGGTGGGTACTGCAAGGACCAGTTCAGACTGGAATATATAGCAATATAGTACACTCAGCATTGATTACAGCAACACCAGAAATAAGAGAATCATTAGAATTTCTGTGGGATGTGGAAACATTAGGTATCAAAGATCCATATTGCCATGAAAATAAAGAAGGAAAAGAAGGCTACTCCGTGATCGAGTCAAATTATGATGCAGCAAGCAGGCGATTACACAGCACAACACAGAAATTGTCTAAAACTGGAAGACTCGAAGATTACCATAACATCTTTCAAGAATGGAAACAGGAAGGTATTATTGAAGAAGTAGAGCCAAAAATACAAAAGATGGACACTACTTACCGCACCATGCTGTGATAAAAATGGAGAGTGCTACTACTAAGATACGACCAGTATTTGACGCAGCATCTAAAGACAAAAATGGAATGTCACTGAACATGTGTGTAGAAAAAGGTGAAAACCTACTAGAAACCATTCCTAAATTAATAGTCATGTTTAGAGCTGGGATGTATGGAGTAACCTCAGATATCAAAAAGGCTTTTTTACAAATATCTGTAGCCCCAGAAGACAGAAAGTTCCTGAAATTGCTATGGTGGGATGACCCCAGCAACCAAGATAAAATGATAACTTACCAACACACAAGAGTTCCATTTGGTGTTGCATGTAGTCCATTTTTGCTGGCAGCCACACTGAACTACCACCTCGAACAATATTCTGAAATGTACCCGAACACAGCAGAGAAGCTAAAAGCATCATTTTATGTTGACAACTGTGTTACAAGCTTCGACACCAAGGCGGAAGTTATGCAATTTATCAAAGAAGCTACAGAACTTATGGAAAAAGGAAAATTCGAACTACGAGGATGGATGAGCAACTCAATTCAAGAAGAGAAACCAGTATCAATTCTAGGAATCCTTTGGAACAGATATACAGATAAGTTATACTGTAATGTTAACTTAAAAATTGTAGGTACCAAAGGAAACTACCAAAAGAGATTTGTTATCAACTGCACAGCAGATATTCGATCCAATTGGATTTCTGAGCCCTGTCACTCTCATTCCCAAACTAATCATACAGAAAGTCTGGTTACTCAAAACTGGATGGGATGAGAAGATACCGACCGAACTAGAAAAAGAATACAAGGATTGGATAAATACTATTGATTACTTACAAGAGTGTGAGATACCAAGAACAGCATCTGACTTTCCTTTGGAACAATGCAAGACGTCAGTACATGTATTTAGTGATGCTAGCAAAGATGCCTACTCTGGATGTGTATTCCTGCGCACAGAACTCCAGGGACAGGTAACTGTACGTCTTTTATTAGCTAAAGGCAGAGTATCACCGAGCAAAAGGCAAATGACACTGCCGAGACTGGAATTAATGGGATCCCTCATTGCATCAAGATTGTACCATGAAGTTGTAATATCAGGTTTGCTTACAGCATGCAAAGATTGTAAAGTTTACTGCTGGACTGACTCCTCTGTTGTGTTGGCGTGGATTCAAAGACAAGATACATGGAAAACGTTTGTTACAAACAGAGTGAGAGAAATTTGCACCAATACTAACAAAGAGGACTGGAAACATATACCCGGAGTAAACAATATTGCTGACTTACCTTCTCGTGGCTGCAATGCCAAAATGATGCTAGAATCTCAGTGGTGGATGGGTCCACAATGGTTATATTTAAAAGAATTAGAATGGCCAAAGTCTTCAGTAAGCCATACAAAGACTGAAGAAGAAATCATCAATAAGGAACAGTACAAAACAACATTTGTCAATTTGGAGATTATACTATACTAGATTATACTTTAACCAATACAGCAAAATAGTTAGACTTATAGCTAGACTGCTTAGACTGAGCCCCAGATGTAGAGAAATGCACAACACAAACATAAGCAGTTCAACTATATCTTCAGAAGAGTATGAGTATGCAGAGAAAGTATTATTTAAATTAATACAGAAGGAAATCTATAAAAGGAATTCAAAAAACAAGAAACTTTTAACTATGGAAGAAGGAGGTATAATGAAAGTAAAGACCAGAATGGATTACACCAACGAAACGAAGGAGTTCATTAACCCTATATTATTACCAGGAAACCATGAAATTGTATATAGAATGGTTCAAGAATTACATAGAAAGATGGGTCATATGAGCGCATTGAATCTTATAACAACTTTAAGAAACACATACTGGATAACAGGAGAAAGAAGACTTGTAAAGAAAGTTGTTACAGGATGCATGATATGCAAAAGGTTCACAGCAAAGCAGTATGAAGTTACCGAGCCACCATTACCCTTGGACCGCGTCACAACAACAGCCACATTTGAAGTGACAGGTATTGACCTGGCGGGTCCACTGTACTTAAAAAGCAATCAGAAATGCTGGCTGGTTCTATACACATGTGCTGTATATCGATGTGTACATTTAGAACTGACAGACACCCTCTCAACAAATGGATTGATTATGACTTTGAGAAGATTCATTGCCAGAAGAGGCAAGCCAAAGATAATTTATTCAGACCATGGCACCAATCTGGTGGGAACTTCAAGTTTGCTACAAGAAGTCAACTGGCAGGAAATAGAAGAAGCTTCCAACTTTTACAAGATAAAATGGAAATTCTCCGTGCCAGCAGCTCCGTGGTGGGGAGGGTGGTGGGAGCGTTTAATCAGAGTTGTGAAAGATATGCTCAAAAGGATACTTGGAAAAGCATCGCTTGACTGGATTGAATTGTCAACAATTTAATGTGATTGTGAGACGGTCATCAACAGCAGACCACTTACTTATGTAGAAATTGGAAATGTGAAACCTCTCACACCCATGATGTTTCTTCAAAGCTTATCTACAAGTGATCAAATACCTGACTTCGACCAAATTGATGAAAGGAATCTACAAGTTCGTTTCAAATACTTACAGAAACTCAGAGAAGACTTTAGAAGTAGATTCAAGACTGAATATTTGTCATTACTAGTTGCAAAGGGAAAGGAAGGAGATAGAGAACCAAAAGTAGGAGACTTGGTACTTGTTGAAAGCGAAAAGGGCATCCGCAGATTACATTGGCCTGTGGGGATTGTTGTTGAAATTTTTTCAGGAAAAGATGGACGGACGAGGTCTGCCAGAGTACAGACTGCAGCAGGAGAGCGGATACGAGCATACCAGAGACTGTTCCCATTGGAGCTGTCAGTGACACCAGAGTGGCTCGAAAGGGCATCACAGGTTAGTACTAATACTCATTCTCCTTCTCAGATTAGTACAGTTGAGCCTTCAGATTCACAGTTACCACCCGAGTGTTCTCAGGTAGAGCCAACATCTGTTCCATTAGCTTCCATGACTAGGTCAGGACGCAATATTAAATTACCACAGCGATTTTTGTAATTTGTGTACTTTGAAATTAATAATTGTAGTAACTTGTTAACAAGAAAATTGTAACTTATGATTATGATACAATGATTAATGAATATGATGATTATTTTGGTAGCAATGGATTTAGAATAGTACCTAATTAATTTTTAGTTAATTAGATTTGTATATGTAAGCATTGTTACATTTTGACTGAAGTTAATATACTAAGTGATTTGTGTGATTTATTGATAATGAGAATAATCTTAAATTTTGTTTGTGTATCTGATTAATAGAACAAATAATTTGAAATGTATACTAAGTGTATAACTATTTGTAATTGATATTTTTTTTAGAAGTTTGAATGTATACATATAGACTATGCATCCTAGAATCTATCTTGGTAGTTATAATACTGTAACTTTGACTTTGCCCCTGGGAGGATGTTAAGAATTATTATTATCTATGCATTGTCTATGTGTAATTTTCAGTCTGTATCGTAGTCTATAAGTTCTGTGATTTTTTCGTTCTAAAATGCATTCACTCGCCTTTTAGAAAATGGCTACGGCCTAAAGATGTAAAGCCTCAGAAAGTCTCATAATAAAACAGAATTACTGTAAATGGCGTTTCTCTTACATAAACGATAGAACCTTCAAGACCCAAGATCTATAGGCAACAATAACTGTTATCTAAATAAGTTAGTGTATATATAATTTTATTTGTGTAGTGTTTAGTGCTTAATTTATTTATTGCGCAATGAATATTCGAATTTTAATGATTTAAATCTGCTTTATAGATTCTATTATGGATTCAATATCGTGATATGACCGAGTTTTGATACTTTTCTTTATAGTTTTTTTAAATTGGTATGCACTAAGTGGCTTTAAAGTAACTGTTTGACTTATTTCATTGTACATGCATGGGCCTAAGAAACTTGAGAAACGTTGAGCAAAAGCCGTCCTACATGAGGGGATAGCGTAGACTTTTATCAGTTCTTCTCATATCTTCCTTTTGTTGGGAAGGGATGCAAATATAGATATTCGGCGTGTTGGCGCCCAACGTGGGAGCGGCGGGTCAATCGGCGAACTACGTACTTACAATGTAACGAACGCTTAGTTATTTCACGAGAAAAAACTGCCAAGCTACGAAGTAAAATGTTTAATAACTCACTTAACGCTCGCGGAAACTACGTAATAAATTATTAGGAAATAAAATGGCTTGAAATCGAAACGAACTAACGACCAAATTGAATAAAACTAAAATCGTGTAAAATTGTAGGTACTCACATTTCTGGCGACAACAGGCGCTCCAACAGACTCCGGGCGCATGGAGTCCAGTATCTCTGCGATGGACCGGTAGGGCCGCTGAGGCACGTCGCTGGGGCCTCCGCCCCCGCGACTATTATCCTATGAATATTAAAAAAACGTTATCAAATTTGCAATCAACTTTTAACTAATCTTAAAAGTTGTGAAAACCGTTAAAATTCAAGAATTTATATATCTTACCAAGCAATATTGGTATTCTCGACATTTAGACATTCCAAATTTAAAAAAATTAATTAAATACTCACAGGATGTAGTAGCGGCATCGATGCCGCGAAAACTTTCAGAAGTTCCAAACTGTCGAAGGAAAATTGGGCAGAGACACCTGCCGAAATGTATTCGCGTAGGCAACTCTCGAACGACTGAGCTGAGTATCGCGCGCCGTGAAGCAGGAAGCCATCGCATCCCTTCCACCAACATCCAGTCGCAGAAAATGTGGGGGCGGACCAATCACTGAGCCAGAATACGCTCCGCCCACTTGCCGCTCACTTTGCGCCACTACAGAATTTAGTCAGAAAACCTTTTAAAGTTATTTAAAACATAACAAATATGTTAATAATATATAAAAGCTTAATTAAATTTGTTTCTCTTATCTTTAATGTTTGTAGGTATCATATTAAACACCAAAAACCATAATTGAATTTGATTTCAATTTAGGAGAAGATTTCCGGTTACGGTACAAGACCGGAAATAATCTTGTAGGTAAATTCAAATCCAATCTGATTTAATATAATACGAACGTGAAACAGAACTATTATGGCAATAAATAGAATAGTAAACTATCGAGTGTGTTAGAAAGTTTCTTTAAAACTTGATATAATGTAAGCTACAAGTGGAGGTTTGATGGCGCATGCTCAAATCAGACGCTCAATTTATTGACTTGCAACGCTATGATTCTAAAACATTTATAATTTCTTTATAAAAAAATATCGGATATATATGAAAAAAAAAACTCATGTCTAATATGTTTAGGGCTGTAGATGATGATGATGAAATAATTTGTCAAAATTTCTCGAAGTTGTAAAAAATCTGTGACTATCAAACGGATAAAATACACGTACAGATTTAATGTAGTCGAAAGTTGGCTGTAGATGATGATGATGAAAAATCTAGACTAAATCTCCATATGGGTTTGAAAACGCAAACTAATCATCAATCTCGGTAGGTTAGATATTAAAAACAAAAACTCGTGTCCAATTTGTTTAGGGCTGTAGATGATGATGATGAAACATTTTGTCAAAATGTCTCGAAGTTGTAAAAAATCTGTGACTATCAAACGGATAAAATACATATACAGATTTGAAGTAGTCAAAAGTTGGCTGAGGATGATGATGATTTGGTATGATTCAAAACATACAACCAGTTCTCATCATATTTAGTTCAAGCACCAACCCTCTATCTCTAATAGTTTTCGTGTTCCCCTGGGGTACTCCAAGGTCTGATGGTCAAAGTGATGGTGATACTTAGCCTTCAGCATATGTATTAGTATTGCATTAAAAAAAATGGCGCTAGAAAAAGGGTAAAGAGATAAAATGAGGTAAAAAGTGGGCTGAGGATGATGATGATGTCAGATAATCTGTAACTTTGAATGATCTCGGTAATCGTATGCAACTTGATCGTCAAACTCGGTCGGATATACTTATATGAAAAAAAAAAACTCATTTCTAATATGTTCAGGGCTGTAGATGATGATGATGAAATATTTTGTCAAAATTTCTCGAAGTTGTAAAAAATCTGTGACTATCAAACGGATAAAATACATGTACAGATTTAATGTAGTCGAAAGTTGGCTGTAGATGATGATGATGATGAAAAATGTAGACTAAATCTCCATATGGGTTTGAAAACGCAAACTAATCATCAAACTCGGTAGGTTAGATATTAAAAACAAAAACTCGTGTCCAATTTGTTTAGGGCTGTAGATGATGATGATGAAACATTTTGTCAAAATGTCTCGAAGTTGTAAAAAATCTGTGACTACCAAACGGATAAAATATACATAGAGATTGAATGCAGTAGAAAGTTGGTTGAGGATGATGATGATTTTGTATAATCCGACACATGCCACCAGTTCTCATCATATTTAGTTCAAGCACCAACCCGCTATCTCATAGTTTTCGAGGCCCCTTGTGGTACTCCAAGGTCTGATGGTCAAAGTGATGGTGATACTCAACCTTTAGTATAACATATTAGTATTGCATTAAAAAAAATTGGCGCAAGAAAAAGGGTAAAGAGATAAAATGCGGTAAAAAGTGGGCTGAGGATGATGATGATGTTAGATAATCTGTGACTTTGAATGATCTCGGCAGTCGTATGCAACTTAATCTTCGTATGGATTTGGAAACGCAAACTAATCATCAAATTCGGTCGGATATAAAAAAAACTCGTGTCTAATTGTTTAGGGCTGTAGATGATGATGATGAAAAATGTAGTCAAAATATCTTGAAGTTGAAAAAAATCAGTGACTATCAAACGGATAAAATGTATATACAATTTTAATGTAGTCGAAAGTTGGCTGATGATGATGATGATTTTGTATGATTGGTAACATGCAAGCAGTTCTCATCATATTTAGTTCAAGCATCCACCCACTATCTCTTATAGTTTTCGAGATCCCTTGTGGTACTCCAAGGTCTGATGGTCAAAATGATGGTGATACTCAGCCTTCAGCCGTGTTCCCCTGGGGTACTCCAAGGTCTGATGGTCAAAGTGATGGTGATACTTAGCCTTCAGCATATGTATTAGTATTGCATTAAAAAAAATGGCGCTAGAAAAAGGGTAAAGAGATAAAATGAGGTAAAAAGTGGGCTGAGGATGATGATGATGTCAGATAATCTGTAACTTTGAATGATCTCGGTAATCGTATGCAACTTGATCGTCAAACTCGGTCGGATATACTTATATGAAAAAAAAAACTCATTTCTAATATGTTCAGGGCTGTAGATGATGATGATGAAATATTTTGTCTAAATTTCTCGAAGTTGTAAAAAATCTGTGACTATCAAACGGATAAAATACATGTACAGATTTAATGTAGTCTAAAGTTGGCTGTAGATGATGATGATGAAAAATGTAGACTAAATCTCCATATGGGTTTGAAAACGCAAACTAATCATCAATCTCGGTAGGTTAGATATTAAAAACAAAAACTCGGGTCCAATTTGTTTAGGGCTGTAGATGATGATGATGAAACATTTTGTCAAATGTCTCGAAGTTGTAAAAAATCTGTGACTATCAAACGGATAAAATACATAATACAGATTTAAAGTAGTAGAAAAATGGCTGAGGATGATGATGATTTGGTATGATTCAAAACATACAACCAGTTCTCATCATATTTAGTTCAAGCACCAACCCTCTATCTCTAATAGTTTTCGTGTTCCCCTGGGGTACTCCAAGGTCTGATGGTCAAAGTGATGGTGATACTTAGCCTTCAGCATATGTATTAGTATTGCATTAAAAAAAATGGCGCTAGAAAAAGGGTAAAGAGATAAAATGAGGTAAAAAGTGGGCTGAGGATGATGATGATGTCAGATAATCTGTAACTTTGAATGATCTCGGTAATCGTATGCAACTTGATCGTCAAACTCGGTCGGATATATATGAAAAAAAAACTCATGTCTAATATGTTTAGGGCTGTAGATGATGATGAAATATTTTGTCAAAATTTCTCGAAGTTGTAAAAAATCTGTGACTATCAAACGGATAAAATACATGTACAGATTTAATGTAGTCGAAAGTTGGCTGTAGATGATGATGATGAAAAATGTAGACTAAATCTCCATATGGGTTTGAAAACGCAAACTAATCATCAAACTCGGTAGGTTAGATATTAAAAACAAAAACTCGTGTCCAATTTGTTTAGGGCTGTAGATGATGATGATGAAACATTTTGTCAAAATGTCTCGAAGTTGTAAAAAATCTGTGACTATCAAACGGATAAAATACATATACAGATTTGAACTAGTCAAAAGTTGGCTGAGGATGATGATGATTTGGTATGATTCAAAACATACAACCAGTTCTCATCATATTTAGTTCAAGCACCAACCCTCTATCTCTAATAGTTTTCGTGTTCCCCTGGGGTACTCCAAGGTCTGATTGTCAAAGTGATGGTGATACTTAGCCTTCAGCATATGTATTAGTATTGCATTAAAAAAAATGGCGCTAGAAAAAGGGTAAAGAGATAAAATGAGGTAAAAAGTGGGCTGAGGATGATGATGATGTCAGATAATCCGTAACTTTGAATGATCTCGGTAATCGTATGCAACTTGATCGTCAAACTCGGTCGGATATACTTATATGAAAAAAAAAACTCATTTCTAATATGTTCAGGGCTGTAGATGATGATGATGAAATATTTTGTCTAAATTTCTCGAAGTTGTAAAAAATCTGTGACTATCAAACGGATAAAATACATGTACAGATTTAATGTAGTCTAAAGTTGGCTGTAGATGATGATGATGAAAAATGTAGACTAAATCTCCATATGGGTTTGAAAACGCAAACTAATCATCAATCTCGGTAGGTTAGATATTAAAAACAAAAACTCGGGTCCAATTTGTTTAGGGCTGTAGATGATGATGATGAAACATTTTGTCAAAATGTCTCGAAGTTGTAAAAAATCTGTGACTATCAAACGGATAAAATACATATACAGATTTAAAGTAGTAGAAAAATGGCTGAGGATGATGATGATTTGGTATGATTCAAAACATACAACCAGTTCTCATCATATTTAGTTCAAGCACCAACCCTCTATCTCTAATAGTTTTCGTGTTCCCCTGGGGTACTCCAAGGTCTGATGGTCAAAGTGATGGTAATACTTAGCCTTCAGCATATGTATTAGTATTGCATTAAAAAAAATGGCGCTAGAAAAAGGGTAAAGAGATAAAATGAGGTAAAAAGTGGGCTGAGGATGATGATGATGTCAGATAATCTGTAACTTTGAATGATCTCGGTAATCGTATGCAACTTGATCGTCAAACTCGGTCGGATATACTTATATGAAAAAAAAACTCATTTCTAATATGTTCAGGGCTGTAGATGATGATGATGAAATATTTTGTCAAAATTTCTCGAAGTTGTAAAAAATCTGTGACTATCAAACGGATAAAATACATGTACAGATTTAATGTAGTCGAAAGTTGGCTGTAGATGATGATGATGAAAAATGTAGACTAAATCTCCATATGGGTTTGAAAACGCAAACTAATCATCAATCTCGGTAGGTTACATATTAAAAACAAAAACTCGGGTCCAATTTGTTTAGGGCTGTAGATGATGATGATGAAACATTTTGTCAAAATGTCTCGAAGTTGTAAAAAATCTGTGACTATCAAACGGATAAAATACACATACAGATTTAAAGTAGTAGAAAAATGGCTGAGGATGATGATGATTTGGTATGATTCAAAACAAACAACCAGTTCTCATCATATTTAGTTCAAGCACCAACCCTCTATCTCTAATAGTTTTCGTGTTCCCCTGGGGTACTCCAAGGTCTGATGGTCAAAGTGATGGTAATACTTAGCCTTCAGCATATGTATTAGTATTGCATTAAAAAAAATGGCGCTAGAAAAAGGGTAAAGAGATAAAATGAGGTAAAAAGTGGGCTGAGGATGATGATGATGTCAGATAATCTGTAACTTTGAATGATCTCGGTAATCGTATGCAACTTGATCGTCAAACTCGGTCGGATATACTTATATGAAAAAAAAACTCATTTCTAATATGTTCAGGGCTGTAGATGATGATGATGAAATATTTTGTCAAAATTTCTCGAAGTTGTAAAAAATCTGTGACTATCAAACGGATAAAATACATGTACAGATTTAATGTAGTCGAAAGTTGGCTGTAGATGATGATGATGAAAAATGTAGACTAAATCTCCATATGGGTTTGAAAACGCAAACTAATCATCAATCTCGGTAGGTTACATATTAAAAACAAAAACTCGGGTCCAATTTGTTTAGGGCTGTAGATGATGATGATGAAACATTTTGTCAAAATGTCTCGAAGTTGTAAAAAATCTGTGACTATCAAACGGATAAAATACACATACAGATTTAAAGTAGTAGAAAAATGGCTGAGGATGATGATGATTTGGTATGATTCAAAACAAACAACCAGTTCTCATCATATTTAGTTCAAGCACCAACCCTCTATCTCTAATAGTTTTCGTGTTCCCCTGGGGTACTCCAAGGTCTGATGGTCAAAGTGATGGTGATACTTAGCCTTCAGCATATGTATTAGTATTGCATTAAAAAAAATGGCGCTAGAAAAAGGGTAAAGAGATAAAATGAGGTAAAAAGTGGGCTGAGGATGATGATGATGTCAGATAATCCGTAACTTTGAATGATCTCGGTAATCGTATGCAACTTGATCGTCAAACTCGGTCGGATATACTTATATGAAAAAAAAAACTCATTTCTAATATGTTCAGGGCTGTAGATGATGATGATGAAATATTTTGTCTAAATTTCTCGAAGTTGTAAAAAATCTGTGACTATCAAACGGATAAAATACATGTACAGATTTAATGTAGTCTAAAGTTGGCTGTAGATGATGATGATGAAAAATGTAGACTAAATCTCCATATGGGTTTGAAAACGCAAACTAATCATCAATCTCGGTAGGTTAGATATTAAAAACAAAAACTCGGGTCCAATTTGTTTAGGGCTGTAGATGATGATGATGAAACATTTTGTCAAATGTCTCGAAGTTGTAAAAAATCTGTGACTATCAAACGGATAAAATACATAATACAGATTTAAAGTAGTAGAAAAATGGCTGAGGATGATGATGATTTGGTATGGTTCAAAACATACAACCAGTTCTCATCATATTTAGTTCAAGCACCAACCCTCTATCTCTAATAGTTTTCGTGTTCCCCTGGGGTACTCCAAGGTCTGATGGTCAAAGTGATGGTGATACTTAGCCTTCAGCATATGTATTAGTATTGCATTAAAAAAAATGGCGCTAGAAAAAGGGTAAAGAGATAAAATGAGGTAAAAAGTGGGCTGAGGATGATGATGATGTCAGATAATCTGTAACTTTGAATGATCTCGGTAATCGTATGCAACTTGATCGTCAAACTCGGTCGGATATATATGAAAAAAAAACTCATGTCTAATATGTTTAGGGCTGTAGATGATGATGAAATATTTTGTCAAAATTTCTCGAAGTTGTAAAAAATCTGTGACTATCAAACGGATAAAATACATGTACAGATTTAATGTAGTCGAAAGTTGGCTGTAGATGATGATGATGAAAAATGTAGACTAAATCTCCATATGGGTTTGAAAACGCAAACTAATCATCAAACTCGGTAGGTTAGATATTAAAAACAAAAACTCGTGTCCAATTTGTTTAGGGCTGTAGATGATGATGATGAAACATTTTGTCAAAATGTCTCGAAGTTGTAAAAAATCTGTGACTATCAAACGGATAAAATACATATACAGATTTGAACTAGTCAAAAGTTGGCTGAGGATGATGATGATTTGGTATGATTCAAAACATACAACCAGTTCTCATCATATTTAGTTCAAGCACCAACCCTCTATCTCTAATAGTTTTCGTGTTCCCCTGGGGTACTCCAAGGTCTGATTGTCAAAGTGATGGTGATACTTAGCCTTCAGCATATGTATTAGTATTGCATTAAAAAAAATGGCGCTAGAAAAAGGGTAAAGAGATAAAATGAGGTAAAAAGTGGGCTGAGGATGATGATGATGTCAGATAATCCGTAACTTTGAATGATCTCGGTAATCGTATGCAACTTGATCGTCAAACTCGGTCGGATATACTTATATGAAAAACAAAAACTCATTTCTAATATGTTCAGGGCTGTAGATGATGATGATGAAATATTTTGTCTAAATTTCTCGAAGTTGTAAAAAATCTGTGACTATCAAACGGATAAAATACATGTACAGATTTAATGTAGTCTAAAGTTGGCTGTAGATGATGATGATGAAAAATGTAGACTAAATCTCCATATGGGTTTGAAAACGCAAACTAATCATCAATCTCGGTAGGTTACATATTAAAAACAAAAACTCGGGTCCAATTTGTTTAGGGCTGTAGATGATGATGATGAAACATTTTGTCAAAATGTCTCGAAGTTGTAAAAAATCTGTGACTATCAAACGGATAAAATACATATACAGATTTAAAGTAGTAGAAAAATGGCTGAGGATGATGATGATTTGGTATGATTCAAAACATACAACCAGTTCTCATCATATTTAGTTCAAGCACCAACCCTCTATCTCTAATAGTTTTCGTGTTCCCCTGGGGTACTCCAAGGTCTGATGGTCAAAGTGATGGTAATACTTAGCCTTCAGCATATGTATTAGTATTGCATTAAAAAAAATGGCGCTAGAAAAAGGGTAAAGAGATAAAATGAGGTAAAAAGTGGGCTGAGGATGATGATGATGTCAGATAATCTGTAACTTTGAATGATCTCGGTAATCGTATGCAACTTGATCGTCAAACTCGGTCGGATATACTTATATGAAAAAAAAACTCATTTCTAATATGTTCAGGGCTGTAGATGATGATGATGAAATATTTTGTCAAAATTTCTCGAAGTTGTAAAAAATCTGTGACTATCAAACGGATAAAATACATGTACAGATTTAATGTAGTCGAAAGTTGGCTGTAGATGATGATGATGAAAAATGTAGACTAAATCTCCATATGGGTTTGAAAACGCAAACTAATCATCAATCTCGGTAGGTTACATATTAAAAACAAAAACTCGGGTCCAATTTGTTTAGGGCTGTAGATGATGATGATGAAACATTTTGTCAAAATGTCTCGAAGTTGTAAAAAATCTGTGACTATCAAACGGATAAAATACACATACAGATTTAAAGTAGTAGAAAAATGGCTGAGGATGATGATGATTTGGTATGATTCAAAACAAACAACCAGTTCTCATCATATTTAGTTCAAGCACCAACCCTCTATCTCTAATAGTTTTCGTGTTCCCCTGGGGTACTCCAAGGTCTGATGGTCAAAGTGATGGTGATACTTAGCCTTCAGCATATGTATTAGTATTGCATTAAAAAAAATGGCGCTAGAAAAAGGGTAAAGAGATAAAATGAGGTAAAAAGTGGGCTGAGGATGATGATGATGTCAGATAATCCGTAACTTTGAATGATCTCGGTAATCGTATGCAACTTGATCGTCAAACTCGGTCGGATATACTTATATGAAAAAAAAAACTCATTTCTAATATGTTCAGGGCTGTAGATGATGATGATGAAATATTTTGTCTAAATTTCTCGAAGTTGTAAAAAATCTGTGACTATCAAACGGATAAAATACATGTACAGATTTAATGTAGTCTAAAGTTGGCTGTAGATGATGATGATGAAAAATGTAGACTAAATCTCCATATGGGTTTGAAAACGCAAACTAATCATCAATCTCGGTAGGTTAGATATTAAAAACAAAAACTCGGGTCCAATTTGTTTAGGGCTGTAGATGATGATGATGAAACATTTTGTCAAATGTCTCGAAGTTGTAAAAAATCTGTGACTATCAAACGGATAAAATACATAATACAGATTTAAAGTAGTAGAAAAATGGCTGAGGATGATGATGATTTGGTATGATTCAAAACATACAACCAGTTCTCATCATATTTAGTTCAAGCACCAACCCTCTATCTCTAATAGTTTTCGTGTTCCCCTGGGGTACTCCAAGGTCTGATGGTCAAAGTGATGGTGATACTTAGCCTTCAGCATATGTATTAGTATTGCATTAAAAAAAATGGCGCTAGAAAAAGGGTAAAGAGATAAAATGAGGTAAAAAGTGGGCTGAGGATGATGATGATGTCAGATAATCTGTAACTTTGAATGATCTCGGTAATCGTATGCAACTTGATCGTCAAACTCGGTCGGATATATATGAAAAAAAAACTCATGTCTAATATGTTTAGGGCTGTAGATGATGATGAAATATTTTGTCAAAATTTCTCGAAGTTGTAAAAAATCTGTGACTATCAAACGGATAAAATACATGTACAGATTTAATGTAGTCGAAAGTTGGCTGTAGATGATGATGAAAAATGTAGACTAAATCTCCATATGGGTTTGAAAACGCAAACTAATCATCAAACTCGGTAGGTTAGATATTAAAAACAAAAACTCGTGTCCAATTTGTTTAGGGCTGTAGATGATGATGATGAAACATTTTGTCAAAATGTCTCGAAGTTGTAAAAAATCTGTGACTATCAAACGGATAAAATACATATACAGATTTGAACTAGTCAAAAGTTGGCTGAGGATGATGATGATTTGGTATGATTCAAAACATACAACCAGTTCTCATCATATTTAGTTCAAGCACCAACCCTCTATCTCTAATAGTTTTCGTGTTCCCCTGGGGTACTCCAAGGTCTGATTGTCAAAGTGATGGTGATACTTAGCCTTCAGCATATGTATTAGTATTGCATTAAAAAAAATGGCGCTAGAAAAAGGGTAAAGAGATAAAATGAGGTAAAAAGTGGGCTGAGGATGATGATGATGTCAGATAATCCGTAACTTTGAATGATCTCGGTAATCGTATGCAACTTGATCGTCAAACTCGGTCGGATATACTTATATGAAAAACAAAAACTCATTTCTAATATGTTCAGGGCTGTAGATGATGATGATGAAATATTTTGTCTAAATTTCTCGAAGTTGTAAAAAATCTGTGACTATCAAACGGATAAAATACATGTACAGATTTAATGTAGTCTAAAGTTGGCTGTAGATGATGATGATGAAAAATGTAGACTAAATCTCCATATGGGTTTGAAAACGCAAACTAATCATCAATCTCGGTAGGTTACATATTAAAAACAAAAACTCGGGTCCAATTTGTTTAGGGCTGTAGATGATGATGATGAAACATTTTGTCAAAATGTCTCGAAGTTGTAAAAAATCTGTGACTATCAAACGGATAAAATACATATACAGATTTAAAGTAGTAGAAAAATGGCTGAGGATGATGATGATTTGGTATGATTCAAAACATACAACCAGTTCTCATCATATTTAGTTCAAGCACCAACCCTCTATCTCTAATAGTTTTCGTGTTCCCCTGGGGTACTCCAAGGTCTGATGGTCAAAGTGATGGTAATACTTAGCCTTCAGCATATGTATTAGTATTGCATTAAAAAAAATGGCGCTAGAAAAAGGGTAAAGAGATAAAATGAGGTAAAAAGTGGGCTGAGGATGATGATGATGTCAGATAATCTGTAACTTTGAATGATCTCGGTAATCGTATGCAACTTGATCGTCAAACTCGGTCGGATATACTTATATGAAAAAAAAACTCATTTCTAATATGTTCAGGGCTGTAGATGATGATGATGAAATATTTTGTCAAAATTTCTCGAAGTTGTAAAAAATCTGTGACTATCAAACGGATAAAATACATGTACAGATTTAATGTAGTCGAAAGTTGGCTGTAGATGATGATGATGAAAAATGTAGACTAAATCTCCATATGGGTTTGAAAACGCAAACTAATCATCAATCTCGGTAGGTTACATATTAAAAACAAAAACTCGGGTCCAATTTGTTTAGGGCTGTAGATGATGATGATGAAACATTTTGTCAAAATGTCTCGAAGTTGTAAAAAATCTGTGACTATCAAACGGATAAAATACACATACAGATTTAAAGTAGTAGAAAAATGGCTGAGGATGATGATGATTTGGTATGATTCAAAACAAACAACCAGTTCTCATCATATTTAGTTCAAGCACCAACCCTCTATCTCTAATAGTTTTCGTGTTCCCCTGGGGTACTCCAAGGTCTGATGGTCAAAGTGATGGTGATACTTAGCCTTCAGCATATGTATTAGTATTGCATTAAAAAAAATGGCGCTAGAAAAAGGGTAAAGAGATAAAATGAGGTAAAAAGTGGGCTGAGGATGATGATGATGTCAGATAATCCGTAACTTTGAATGATCTCGGTAATCGTATGCAACTTGATCGTCAAACTCGGTCGGATATACTTATATGAAAAAAAAAACTCATTTCTAATATGTTCAGGGCTGTAGATGATGATGATGAAATATTTTGTCTAAATTTCTCGAAGTTGTAAAAAATCTGTGACTATCAAACGGATAAAATACATGTACAGATTTAATGTAGTCTAAAGTTGGCTGTAGATGATGATGATGAAAAATGTAGACTAAATCTCCATATGGGTTTGAAAACGCAAACTAATCATCAATCTCGGTAGGTTAGATATTAAAAACAAAAACTCGGGTCCAATTTGTTTAGGGCTGTAGATGATGATGATGAAACATTTTGTCAAATGTCTCGAAGTTGTAAAAAATCTGTGACTATCAAACGGATAAAATACATAATACAGATTTAAAGTAGTAGAAAAATGGCTGAGGATGATGATGATTTGGTATGATTCAAAACATACAACCAGTTCTCATCATATTTAGTTCAAGCACCAACCCTCTATCTCTAATAGTTTTCGTGTTCCCCTGGGGTACTCCAAGGTCTGATGGTCAAAGTGATGGTGATACTTAGCCTTCAGCATATGTATTAGTATTGCATTAAAAAAAATGGCGCTAGAAAAAGGGTAAAGAGATAAAATGAGGTAAAAAGTGGGCTGAGGATGATGATGATGTCAGATAATCTGTAACTTTGAATGATCTCGGTAATCGTATGCAACTTGATCGTCAAACTCGGTCGGATATATATGAAAAAAAAACTCATGTCTAATATGTTTAGGGCTGTAGATGATGATGAAATATTTTGTCAAAATTTCTCGAAGTTGTAAAAAATCTGTGACTATCAAACGGATAAAATACATGTACAGATTTAATGTAGTCGAAAGTTGGCTGTAGATGATGATGATGAAAAATGTAGACTAAATCTCCATATGGGTTTGAAAACGCAAACTAATCATCAAACTCGGTAGGTTAGATATTAAAAACAAAAACTCGTGTCCAATTTGTTTAGGGCTGTAGATGATGATGATGAAACATTTTGTCAAAATGTCTCGAAGTTGTAAAAAATCTGTGACTATCAAACGGATAAAATACATATACAGATTTGAACTAGTCAAAAGTTGGCTGAGGATGATGATGATTTGGTATGATTCAAAACATACAACCAGTTCTCATCATATTTAGTTCAAGCACCAACCCTCTATCTCTAATAGTTTTCGTGTTCCCCTGGGGTACTCCAAGGTCTGATTGTCA
Organism: Macaria liturata; assembly: GCA_964023185.1. Lineage (NCBI taxonomy): Eukaryota > Metazoa > Arthropoda > Insecta > Lepidoptera > Geometridae > Macaria > Macaria liturata. The sequence continues at coordinate 903,778 of OZ026831.1, read as the reverse complement.
AAGTGATGGTGATACTTAGCCTTCAGCATATGTATTAGTATTGCATTAAAAAAAATGGCGCTAGAAAAAGGGTAAAGAGATAAAATGAGGTAAAAAGTGGGCTGAGGATGATGATGATGTCAGATAATCTGTAACTTTGAATGATCTCGGTAATCGTATGCAACTTGATCGTCAAACTCGGTCGGATATATATGAAAAAAAAAACTCATGTCTAATATGTTTAGGGCTGTAGATGATGATGATGAAATATTTTGTCAAAATTTCTCGAAGTTGTAAAAAATCTGTGACTATCAAACGGATAAAATACACATACAGATTTAAAGTAGTAGAAAAATGGCTGAGGATGATGATGATTTGGTATGATTCAAAACATACAACCAGTTCTCATCATATTTAGTTCAAGCCCCAACCCTCTATCTCTAATAGTTTTCGTGTTCCCCTGGGGTACTCCAAGGTCTGATGGTCAAAGTGATGGTGATACTTAGCCTTCAGCATATGAATTAGTATTGCATTAAAAAAAATGGCGCTAGAAAAAGGGTAAAGAGATAAAATGAGGTAAAAAGTGGGCTGATGATGATGATGATGTTAGATAATCTGTGACTTTGAATGATCTCGGCAGTCGTATGCAACTTAATCTTCGTATGGATTTGGAAACGCAAACTAATCATCAAATTCGGTCGGATATAAAAAAAACTCGTGTCTAATTGTTTAGGGCTGTAGATGATGATGATGAAAAATGTAGTCAAAATGTCTTGAAGTTGAAAAAAATCAGTGACTATCAAACGGATAAAATGTATATACAATTTTAATGTAGTCGAAAGTTGGCTGATGATGATGATGATTTTGTATGATTGGTAACATGCAAGCAGTTCTCATCATATTTAGTTCAAGCATCCACCCACTATCTCTTATAGTTTTCGAGATCCCTTGTGGTACTCCAAGGTCTGATGGTCAAAATGATGGTGATACTCAGCCTTCAGCCGTGTTCCCCTGGGATACTCCAAGGTCTGATGGTCAAAGTGATGGTGATACTTAGCCTTCAGCATATGTATTAGTATTGCATTAAAAAAAATGGCGCTAGAAAAAGGGTAAAGAGATAAAATGAGGTAAAAAGTGGGCTGAGGATGATGATGATGTCAGATAATCTGTAACTTTGAATGATCTCGGTAATCGTATGCAACTTGATCGTCAAACTCGGTCGGATATACTTATATGAAAAAAAAAACTCATTTCTAATATGTTCAGGGCTGTAGATGATGATGATGAAATATTTTGTCTAAATTTCTCGAAGTTGTAAAAAATCTGTGACTATCAAACGGATAAAATACATGTACAGATTTAATGTAGTCTAAAGTTGGCTGTAGATGATGATGATGAAAAATGTAGACTAAATCTCCATATGGGTTTGAAAACGCAAACTAATCATCAATCTCGGTAGGTTAGATATTAAAAACAAAAACTCGGGTCCAATTTGTTTAGGGCTGTAGATGATGATGATGAAACATTTTGTCAAATGTCTCGAAGTTGTAAAAAATCTGTGACTATCAAACGGATAAAATACATAATACAGATTTAAAGTAGTAGAAAAATGGCTGAGGATGATGATGATTTGGTATGATTCAAAACATACAACCAGTTCTCATCATATTTAGTTCAAGCACCAACCCTCTATCTCTAATAGTTTTCGTGTTCCCCTGGGGTACTCCAAGGTCTGATGGTCAAAGTGATGGTGATACTTAGCCTTCAGCATATGTATTAGTATTGCATTAAAAAAAATGGCGCTAGAAAAAGGGTAAAGAGATAAAATGAGGTAAAAAGTGGGCTGAGGATGATGATGATGTCAGATAATCTGTAACTTTGAATGATCTCGGTAATCGTATGCAACTTGATCGTCAAACTCGGTCGGATATATATGAAAAAAAAACTCATGTCTAATATGTTTAGGGCTGTAGATGATGATGATGAAAAATGTAGTCAAAATGTCTTGAAGTTGAAAAAAATCAGTGACTATCAAACGGATAAAATGTATATACAATTTTAATGTAGTCGAAAGTTGGCTGATGATGATGATGATTTTGTATGATTGGTAACATGCAAGCAGTTCTCATCATATTTAGTTCAAGCATCCACCCACTATCTCTTATAGTTTTCGAGATCCCTTGTGGTACTCCAAGGTCTGATGGTCAAAATGATGGTGATACTCAGCCTTCAGCCGTGTTCCCCTGGGGTACTCCAAGGTCTGATGGTCAAAGTGATGGTGATACTTAGCCTTCAGCATATGTATTAGTATTGCATTAAAAAAAATGGCGCTAGAAAAAGGGTAAAGAGATAAAATGAGGTAAAAAGTGGGCTGAGGATGATGATGATGTCAGATAATCTGTAACTTTGAATGATCTCGGTAATCGTATGCAACTTGATCGTCAAACTCGGTCGGATATACTTATATGAAAAAAAAAACTCATTTCTAATATGTTCAGGGCTGTAGATGATGATGATGAAATATTTTGTCTAAATTTCTCGAAGTTGTAAAAAATCTGTGACTATCAAACGGATAAAATACATGTACAGATTTAATGTAGTCGAAAGTTGGCTGTAGATGATGATGATGAAAAATGTAGACTAAATCTCCATATGGGTTTGAAAACGCAAACTAATCATCAATCTCGGTAGGTTAGATATTAAAAACAAAAACTCGGGTCCAATTTGTTTAGGGCTGTAGATGATGATGATGAAACATTTTGTCAAATGTCTCGAAGTTGTAAAAAATCTGTGACTATCAAACGGATAAAATACATAATACAGATTTAAAGTAGTAGAAAAATGGCTGAGGATGATGATGATTTGGTATGATTCAAAACATACAACCAGTTCTCATCATATTTAGTTCAAGCACCAACCCTCTATCTCTAATAGTTTTCGTGTTCCCCTGGGGTACTCCAAGGTCTGATGGTCAAAGTGATGGTGATACTTAGCCTTCAGCATATGTATTAGTATTGCATTAAAAAAAATGGCGCTAGAAAAAGGGTAAAGAGATAAAATGAGGTAAAAAGTGGGCTGAGGATGATGATGATGTCAGATAATCTGTAACTTTGAATGATCTCGGTAATCGTATGCAACTTGATCGTCAAACTCGGTCGGATATATATGAAAAAAAAAACTCATGTCTAATATGTTTAGGGCTGTAGATGATGAAGAAATATTTTGTCAAAATTTCTCGAAGTTGTAAAAAATCTGTGACTATCAAACGGATAAAATACATGTACAGATTTAATGTAGTCGAAAGTTGGCTGTAGATGATGATGATGAAAAATGTAGACTAAATCTCCATATGGGTTTGAAAACGCAAACTAATCATCAAACTCGGTAGGTTAGATATTAAAAACAAAAACTCGTGTCCAATTTGTTTAGGGCTGTAGATGATGATGATGAAACATTTTGTCAAAATGTCTCGAAGTTGTAAAAAATCTGTGACTATCAAACGGATAAAATACATATACAGATTTAAACTAGTCAAAAATTGGCTGAGGATGATGATGATTTGGTATGATTCAAAACATACAACCAGTTCTCATCATATTTAGTTCAAGCACCAACCCTCTATCTCTAATAGTTTTCGTGTTCCCCTGGGGTACTCCAAGGTCTGATTGTCAAAGTGATGGTGATACTTAGCCTTCAGCATATGTATTAGTATTGCATTAAAAAAAATGGCGCTAGAAAAAGGGTAAAGAGATAAAATGAGGTAATAAGTGGGCTGAGGATGATGATGATGTCAGATAATCCGTAACTTTGAATGATCTCGGTAATCGTATGCAACTTGATCGTCAAACTCGGTCGGATATACTTATATGAAAAAAAAAACTCATTTCTAATATGTTTAGGGCTGTAGATGATGATGATGAAACATTTTGTCAAAATGTCTCGAAGTTGTAAAAAATCTGTGACTATCAAACGGATAAAATACATATACAGATTTAAAGTAGTAGAAAAATGGCTGAGGATGATGATGATTTGGTATGATTCAAAACATACAACCAGTTCTCATCATATTTAGTTCAAGCACCAACCCTCTATCTCTAATAGTTTTCGTGTTCCCCTGGGGTACTCCAAGGTCTGATGGTCAAAGTGATGGTAATACTTAGCCTTCAGCATATGTATTAGTATTGCATTAAAAAAAATGGCGCTAGAAAAAGGGTAAAGAGATAAAATGAGGTAAAAAGTGGGCTGAGGATGATGATGATGTCAGATAATCCGTAACTTTGAATGATCTCGGTAATCGTATGCAACTTGATCGTCAAACTCGGTCGGATATACTTATATGAAAAAAAAAACTCATTTCTAATATGTTCAGGGCTGTAGATGATGATGATGAAATATTTTGTCTAAATTTCTCGAAGTTGTGAAAAATCTGTGACTATCAAACGGATAAAATACATGTACAGATTTAATGTAGTCTAAAGTTGGCTGTAGATGATGATGATGAAAAATGTAGACTAAATCTCCATATGGGTTTGAAAACGCAAACTAATCATCAATCTCGGTAGGTTAGATATTAAAAACAAAAACTCGGGTCCAATTTGTTTAGGGCTGTAGATGATGATGATGAAACATTTTGTCAAAATGTCTCGAAGTTGTAAAAAATCTGTGACTATCAAACGGATAAAATACATATACAGATTTAAAGTAGTAGAAAAATGGCTGAGGATGATGATGATTTGGTATGATTCAAAACATACAACCAGTTCTCATCATATTTAGTTCAAGCACCAACCCTCTATCTCTAATAGTTTTCGTGTTCCCCTGGGGTACTCCAAGGTCTGATGGTCAAAGTGATGGTAATATTTAGCCTTCAGCATATGTATTAGTATTGTATTAAAAAAAATGGCGCTAGAAAAAGGGTAAAGAGATAAAATGAGGTAAAAAGTGGGCTGAGGATGATGATGATGTCAGATAATCTGTAACTTTGAATGATCTCGGTAATCGTATGCAACTTGATCGTCAAACTCGGTTGGATATACTTATATGAAAAAAAAACTCATTTCTAATATGTTCAGGGCTGTAGATGATGATGATGAAATATTTTGTCAAAATTTCTCGAAGTTGTAAAAATCTGCGACTATCAAACGGATAAAATACATGTACAGATTTAATGTAGTCGAAAGTTGGCTGTAGATGATGATGATGAAAAATGTAGACTAAATCTCCATATGGGTTTGAAAACGCAAACTAATCATCAAACTCGGTAGGTTAGATATTAAAAACAAAAACTCGTGTCCAATTTGTTTAGGGCTGTAGATGATGATGATGAAACATTTTGTCAAAATGTCTCGAAATTGTAAAAAACAGTCACCATCAAACGGATAAAATGTGTATACAGATTTAATGTAGTCGAAAGTTGGCTGAGGATGATGATGATGAAAAATGTAGACTAAATCTCCATATGGGTTTGAAAACGCAAACTAATCATCAATCTCGGTAGGTTACATATTAAAAACAAAAACTCGGGTCCAATTTGTTTAGGGCTGTAGATGATGATGATGAAACATTTTGTCAAAATGTCTCGAAGTTGTAAAAAATCTGTGACTATCAAACGGATAAAATACATATACAGATTTAAAGTAGTAGAAAAATGGCTGAGGATGATGATGATTTGGTATGATTCAAAACATACAACCAGTTCTCATCATATTTAGTTCAAGCACCAACCCTCTATCTCTAATAGTTTTCGTGTTCCCCTGGGGTACTCCAAGGTCTGATGGTCAAAGTGATGGTAATACTTAGCCTTCAGCATATGTATTAGTATTGCATTAAAAAAAATGGCGCTAGAAAAAGGGTAAAGAGATAAAATGAGGTAAAAAGTGGGCTGAGGATGATGATGATGTCAGATAATCTGTAACTTTGAATGATCTCGGTAATCGTATGCAACTTGATCGTCAAACTCGGTCGGATATATATGAAAAAAAAAACTCATGTCTAATATGTTTAGGGCTGTAGATGATGATGATGAAATATTTTGTCAAAATTTCTCGAAGTTATAAAAAATCTGTGACTATCAAACGGATAAAATACATGTACAGATTTAATGTAGTCGAAAGTTGGCTGTAGATGATGATGATGAAAAATGTAGACTAAATCTCCATATGGGTTTGAAAACGCAAACTAATCATCAATCTCGGTAGGTTACATATTAAAAACAAAAACTCGGGTCCAATTTGTTTAGGGCTGTAGATGATGATGAAACATTTTGTCAAAATGTCTCGAAGTTGTAAAAAATCTGTGACTATCAAACGGATAAAATACACATACAGATTTAAAGTAGTAGAAAAATGGCTGAGGATGATGATGATTTGGTATGATTCAAAACATACAACCAGTTCTCATCATATTTAGTTCAAGCACCAACCCTCTATCTCTAATAGTTTTCGTGTTCCCCTGGGGTACTCCAAGGTCTGATGGTCAAAGTGATGGTGATACTTAGCCTTCAGCATATGTATTAGTATTGCATTAAAAAAAATGGCGCTAGAAAAAGGGTAAAGAGATAAAATGAGGTAAAAAGTGGGCTGAGGATGATGATGATGTCAGATAATCTGTAACTTTGAATGATCTCGGTAATCGTATGCAACTTGATCGTCAAACTCGGTCGGACATATATGAAAAAAAAAACTCATGTCTAATATGTTTAGGGCTGTAGATGATGATGATGAAATATTTTGTCAAAATTTCTCGAAGTTGTAAAAAATCTGTGACTATCAAACGGATAAAATACATGTACAGATTTAATGTAGTCGAAAGTTGGCTGTTCTTCTTCTCCTTCTACTCCTTCCCGGAGAACAACTATGTCAGTGAGTGAGTCAGTGAGTGGTAATTCAATTATATATAATATTAACTAGTATTTTTGGGGCCGCCAAAGCGGCCCTGCGTGTTTTTGGGACTGTGTTGGACTTTTAATTTTTTGTATAAGAAATAGAATTAGTATAAGTATTGCATTGAAAAAAAATTGGCGCTAGAAAAAGGGTAAAGAGATAAAATGTGGTAAAAAATGGGCTGAGGATGATGATGATGATGTTTGATAATCTGTGACTTTGAATGACCAAGGCAGTCGAATGCAACTAAATCTCCATATGGGTTTGAAAACGCAAACTAATCATCAATCTCGGCAGGTTAGATATTAAAAAAAAACTCGTGTCCAATTTGTTTAGGGCTGTAGATGATGATGATGAAACATTTTGTCAAAATGTCTCGAAGTTGTAAAAAAACTGTGACTATCAAACGGATAAATTACATATACAGATTTAAAGTAGTCGAAAGTTGGCTGAGGATGATGATGATTTGGTATGATTCAAAACAAACAACCAGTTCTCATCATATTTAGTTCAAGCACCAACCCTCTATCTCTAATAGTTTTCGTGTTCCCCTGGGGTACTCCAAGGTCTGATGGTCAAAGTGATGGTGATACTCAGCCTTCAGCCTTGCATCCCGGTCACTTTGACGTCGCATGTACTGCGGCTCGGCCTTCGGCCTCACCGCAGCACATGCTCCGTAGTTGTGTTCCTCCTGATTTATTTGTATGAAATTTGTATGGAGACTTTCTATTTTGTATGAAAGCCATAAAATATTTGTATGATTAATAACATGCAAGCAGTTCTCATCATATTTAGTTCAAACACCAACCCGCTATCTCTTATAGTTTTTGAGATCCCCTCGGGTACTCCAGGATCTGATCGGTCTGAAGGTTGGTCTCCAGCCTCGCATCACCTTCACTTAGACGTCGCAAGTACTGCGGTTCGGCCTTCGGCCTCACCGCAGCACTTGCTCCTTCGTTTTGTTCATCCCTAAGAAAATGTATGGGAGTTGTATGGAGAAAAAATGTTTTTGTATGAAAGCCAAAAATATTTTGTATGATTGGTAACATGCCAGCAGTTCTCATCATATTTAGTTCAAACACCAACCCGCTATCTCTTATAGTTTTTGAGATCCCCTGGGGTACTCCAGGGTCTGATCGGTCTGAAGGTCGGTCTCCAGCCTCGCATCACCTTCACTTAGACGTCGCAAGTACTGCAGTTCGGCCTTCGGCCTCACCGCAGCACTTGCTCCGTCGTTTTGTTCGTCCCTAGGAAAATGTATGGGATTGTATGAAGAAATTTTTTTTTTGTATGAGAGCCTTAAATTTTATGTATGATTAGTTACATGCAAGCAGTTCTGATCATATTTAGTTTGAACACCGACTCGCTATCTCTTATAGTTTTAGAGATCCAATGGGGTACTCCAAGGTCTGATGGTCAAAGTGGTGGTGATGCTCGGCCTGCGGCCTCGCATCCCCATCACTTTGACGTCGCAAGTACTGCAGTTCGGCCTTCGGCCTCACCGCAGCACTTGCTCCGTCGTTTTGTTCATCCCTAAGAAAATGTATAGGATTTGTATGAAGAAAAAAAAAATTTGTATGAATGCCAAAAAAATTTTGTATGATTGAAAACATGCATGCAGTTCTCTCCAATATTAGTTCAAGCCTCACCTCCCTATCACCTATAGTTTCCGAGATCCCTTCGGTACTCCAAGGTCAGTTCCACCTATCACCAACTTTTCATTTATTCTATACATTCTAGACCCACACGTATACATTGGCACCAAAAACATCAACCCTGCACCCCAGCAACATGGAGATCTACTCCCCACCCCCTCGAAATTTTCACATGTATGGCGGCCATCTTTATTTTTTGACATTTCAAAAGTTTGATTTCAGTTATAGAATCTGCACCCCAAAATACCCCCGGATGCAAAAAATCAGCCCCCTGCGGCCATTTTGAAAATCAGCCGCCATTTTGACGACGCCATCTTGGATTTTTGCAATTATTTCCAAACGTCCCCCACGGCCCTCTATGACATTTGGTCGAACACCCCCCACCTATCTCCAACCGTTCCAGAGTTATAAGCATTTGAAATTTGTATGGCGGCCATGTTTTTTTGTATGGCGGCCATCTTGTTCTTTGGATTTCTGGAACCTACAAGCAGTTCCCTCCAAAGTTACTTTGAACACTTGGGGCCTACCTCCTCTGGTTTCGGAGATCCACCTACCTACTCCATGCTCAGTTCCACTTTTTCCAAGTTTCGGATTTTTCTCGTGGTCCCATGAACCATACCTATACGATGACATATGACACTTGTACCCCACGAAACTCCTTCCCGGAGAACTACTATGTCAGTCAGTCAGTGAGTGGTAATCCAATTATATATAATATTAATTAATATGATGAACTGTTATCTAAATAAGTTAGTGAATATATAATTTTATTTGTGTAGTGTTTAGTGCCTAATTTATTTATTGCGCAATGAATATTCGAATTTTAATGATTTATATCTGCTTTATAGATTCTATTATGGATTCAATATCGTGATATGACCGAGTTTTGGTACTTTTCTTTATAGTTTTTTAAATTGGTATGCACGAAGTGGCTTTAAAGTAACTGACTTATTTCATTGTACATGAATGGGCCTAAGAAACTTGAGAAACGTTGAGCAAAAGCCGTCCTACATGAGGGGATAGCGTAGACTATCAGTTCTTCTCATATCTTCCTTTTGTTGGGAAGGGATGCAAATATAGATATTCGGCGTGTTGGCGCCCAACGTGGGAACGGCGGGTCAATCGGCGAACTACGTACTTACAATGTAACGAACGCTTAGTTATTTCAAGTGAAAAAACAGCCAAGCTACGAAGTAAAATGTTTAATAACTCACTTAACGCTCGCGGAAACTACGTAATAAATTATTAGGAAATAAAATGGCTTGAAATCGAAACGAACTAACGACCAAATTGAATAAAACTAAAATCGTGTAAAATTGTAGGTACTCACATTTCTGGCGACAACAGGCGCTCCAACAGACTCCGGGCGCATGGAGTCCAGTATCTCTGCGATGGACCGGTAGGGCCGCTGAGGCACGTCGCTGGGGCCTCCGCCCCCGCGACTATTATCCTATGAATATTAAAAAAACGTTATCAAATTTGCAATCAACTTTTAACTAATCTTAAAAGTTGTGAAAACCGTTAAAATTCAAGAATTTATATATCTTACCAAGCAATATTGGTATTCTCGACATTTAGACATTCCAAATTTAAAAAAATAAATATATACATACAATAAATACTCACAGGATGTAGTAGCGGCATCGATGCCGCGAAAACTTTCAGAAGTTCCAAACTGTCGAAGGAAAATTGGGCAGAGACACCTGCCGAAATGTATTCGCGTAGGCGACTCTCGAACGACTGAGCTGAGTATCGCGCGCCGTGAAGCAGGAAGCCATCGCATCCCTTCCTACAACATCCAGTCGCAGAAAATGTGGGGGCGGACCAATCACTGAGCCAGAATACGTTCCGCCCACTTGCCGCTCACTTTGCGCCACTACAGAATTTAGTCAGATAACCTTTAAAAGTTATTTAAAACATAACAAATATGTTAATAATATATAAAAGCTTAATTAAATTTGTTTCTCTTATCTTTAATGTTTGTACGTATCATATTAAACACCAATAACCATAATTGAATTTGATTTGAATTTAGGAGAAGATTTCCGGTTACGGTACAAGACCGGAAATAATCTTGTAGGTAAATTCAAATCTAATCTGATTTAATATAATACGAACGTGAAACAGAACTATTATGGCAATAAATAGAATAGTAAACTATCGAGTGTGTTAGAAAGTTTCTTTAAAACTTGATATAATGTAAGCTACAAGTGGAGGTTTGATGGCGCATGCTCAAATCAGACGCTCAATTTATTGACTTGCAACGCTATGATTCTTTAAAACTATTAACAGGAAGTCCACAAACAAAGTGTTGATAATTTTATTTATGTAGATTCTAAAACATTTATAATTTCTTTATAAAAAAATAATTCATTCGTTATTTTTTTTTTTAATAATTATTCCTCGCTTTTTAGTATTTTTTAATCAGGCGTTGCTCGCTTTTTTGAGCCACGTGTTACGGCAAAAGATCTTTTGGATTGATTGGCTCTACCAAACAGAAAATAATAATTATAATCGATTCAAAGATAATCATAAAACAGTAACAGTAAAAGCACTGTTACAGAACTCGACACTTAAACAAATACTTATTATTTTTTTGTTTTATTCCGAGAGTTCTCACGTAAAATTAAAGAGGCATATTAATTAAGTAATATATACTTAATTAATAGAGGCATATTAATTAAGTAATAATAACATAAAACCATTAATCTTATAAAAGCTTAAATGTGTTTATGTTCGTTTATTTTTCACGTTCAAATGCCTTAACCGACTTGGAAGTAATTTGGTATGGAATTAGGTTAGGCCCTGACACATAGGTTAACTTTGACCCTGTATTAATGTGGGTAACACCGCGGTGCGCAGCTAGTATGTAGATTAATAAAAGACATACATATAATCAGTACTTTTTTTATTTCATTTTATAAACTTGTTTAACATAAACACAGTTTTGAACCCGATCAAGAAGTGCCTTCCTTCCTAAACAACTTTATAATTCAAATCTTTCTGCAGATTCAATGAAGTCGATCTATTGACAATAATTTTTATTAATTGGTACTACATGGACCTCAGTGAGGTCGTCAAAAATGTACATATGCTTAGATATTTAAAACTACACAATGGTTACACAGATTCTCCCGAAATATTGAATAAGTTGTCACTTCGTGTTCCGAGAACCGGAAGCGTTTTAATAAACCGCGATACATTTTGTTCTGCCCAAATTCAGGACAAATCTATTAAGGCATTCACCGGTTTACAGAATGTGTAATTCATATAATAAAATTAAAGACGATATCGATATATTTTTAAAATCGTCATTATTTTCCTTCAAAAAGTCAATAACAAAAATTATAAAGTAGTTTTGCTATAAATTTATTATTTTATTTGTATAAGTATGTACTTATTCGTCTAGTGTCAATGGGATTATTATTATAGAATCATTGTTAATTTTTCTTTGTTGTATGTTTTGGTTATCTTATTATGATTGTTATTTTTTAAAAGCTTAGATATGTAGTTATAATAATATGTATTGTGTACTCTTTATTTATGTAATTTTTATTTTCTTAATTGTTTAAAGTAGCATGTAATATGTGTTTTTATTTTGTAAGTAATTATCTTAAAATTGTTAGTTAGGTCTGCATCAAGAGGGCTTTAAGTAATAGTTATTTTCTTCTATTCATTAAGCTTATTATGTGTGTTTTAGCTTAGTGCCTGTTTTACAGACTAATAATAAATAAACTACACAACCGTTTGATGCAGGTTTTCGTAATGGATAGTGATCTAAGAAGGTTTATGTGCGTAATTTTGCTGCTAACCCACGGGCAAAAACTAGTAAAACATAAAATAGTTCATAGTTTATTTATTAACATTTCTAATATTTGAAATTGTCTGCGAGTTCCAGAACGTGATCGAAGAAAAGGAAAGCTGGTTGGAGACACCTTCGTGCAGTCGAAGTAGAGAGGGTGCCTGCTGCTTCGTCGTGAGAGGAGCAAGCTGCTACGTCATGAGAGGAGCCTGCCGCTACGTCGTGAGAGGGCAGAGACACCACGACACACCGACGAGCAACGGGGCGGGATCAACCACGGGCTTCGCACACCACGTACAAGGTCACGTAGTCCTTTATTTTCTTATAACGATTTTGCTAAAATAATTAATATTTTCTTGTAACGATGTAATGAAATAATGCCGCAGAGCATTTTTCGGGCAAAAATCAGAGAATAGATATCTGGTAGTAGTAGTAGTCGGCGAATGAGTTGCGATATACATTGGATGAGACTATAGGAGATCAAACTATTTATTTTTTCAGTTCAAGATTACGGGTATTGGCCAAGATTTTGTTGGACAGTCCAGTAATTTTATGTTATGTTTCTATATCTGAGATGAGTGGCGGGTAAAGTAAAGGTTAAGTAAGGGTACTCTTACACTATTAATAAATAAATATTTTTCTGGTGTAACATCTAATAAATCAAATTTTTTGTCATTTCATCAAAATTAAAAGCCATGAAAAGTTTTAAATGAAAGCTTAACATTTCATGTGTTTCAAGAATTGTTATACAATAATAACATGACCACTGATTTGGGTAGTCTCCTATAGATATCTACGCCACACACAGAACAACGATCGGGCCACATCGCCCCCGCGCGCGCCCCCCCACAAGCATGGACTTCAAAGCTCTGTGACGCCACAGTAGCATTCTGCCATAAAAAATTAGTCAATTTGCAAATACCGCCATTGCAAATATTTTTAAGATGTCCAATTTGATAAAAAAAATATTACAATAAAGCTCACTAGGTGTACCTAGCAGTAAATAATTCCGTGTTTCTTGATTCATCCTACGTAGGTATTACCTACTCTTTGGGTATAACAAACATTTGTTTTTATTAACGCATCTCATTAGAATTAGCTAAGTCACGTTTATTTATTTTAACGGGGAACACTGAAAGCAATTGATATCGTATCGTGACATTCGTATACTTGACAGCTTTGTACTCAATGTCATGATTTATTTTATAGCTTCGATGCTAAAATTATTTAGCTATCTATAAAAATCATCTAGTATTAATTATATATAATATTAATTTAAAAAAACTTTTCGTGAATCTTAGCATTAATGATGCCGGTCCTAAGCCCGGATAAAGGAGGAAGGCACAAAGCTCGTGAAAATATTTTCTAGATAATTGCCATTTCGATAACCAACACTTTATCAATTCTATTTGTTTGTGTTTTTATGTAATATTGTCAAAATTGTACACATACTATAAATGGTATGTACCTCTAAGTCTCTTCGTTGTTATTCCTGAATCGGCGCGCCGGTCCAGTAATTACTAACGGGACCGCCTAACGAATAGTAATGGTGAATTCAAGGTCTAGTTATCCCCCTAAGCAGTACCTACCATATAACTGTCACGTGGTCACAAACAAAAGGGATTTCCTAGACTTACCTATTCGTTAGGCGGTCAGCCCCTTAGTATTTATGTATATGTTACAGCGAAAGTAATAAATCCAGATATTATATATACTATCCAGCTATTATACATAATATCATATCAATTTAGACAAAGTGATAATTGAGACAAAATTAATCACATTAACTAGCTATTTTATAAAATATCTTGGAATACTTGGATAATGTAATAAAAAAGTAAGTTAAAGGTGAAAATTATATTTTTTTATTTAAATATAAATATGAAGTCTCATTTTAAATAGTTATTGTAATAAGTACTTATGTATTATATTTTATTAATTTTCAAAATATATATTCACGTTGATTAACATTGTTTATAAAAATTAACATTGATTATTGGATTTAAATTGTATGTTAAAAAATAAATTCCTTGTTCAATAGCCATAAGACAAAACTAATAAAACACAGAGATCAATACGAGTAATTTAACATTGCTTAGTAAAATTAAAATGGTTTACAAATCAATACGAGATGTATTTGGTATCACTCCTTAACAACTACAATATTAATATATTTAAAAACAACTGGCATGAAATTACAATAAAATGATTATTATTTATTCTTACATGTAAGGCTTTTATGACATTTTGAGTTACACAAGAGGCTTGACTTTTTACATTTGCATCTATTAGAAACGCATTCCCCAGTACAGTTGCAATGCTGAAATCCTTGGCCACCAAGATGTGACTCTTTCTTTGCACATTCTCGGATAGTAAATTCAATATCAACTGTAATAAACGTATCTTTGCAGACAGTAAACTGATATTTTACTGAAGATAGAGCTAACATTTTATCAGCTTCTTTTTCTTGTCCTGGTTTTTTTTTTGAAAGATTGTCCAATTTAATCTTTGATATCTCCAATTTCTGGACTGGCCTGTTAGCTTAGTTGGTAGTGGCTCTGCCTTCTAATCTAGAGGTCGCGGGTTCGATTCCCGCATGACACAAGTATTTATGTACTTTAAAAAAATATATATAATTACTTGTGTTGAGTCTGGTTGTTTGTATGTATAATAAGTATGTATTTACAAAAGAAAAGTATATAAGTAATATATCCGTTATCTAGTACCCACGACATAAGCGTTTGCTTAGTGTTGGGCTAGATGGCGCTGTGTGCAATGTCCCGGAATATTTATTTACTTATTTATTTATTTCTTGTTTCTTTTTAACGAGAAAGAAGGTATTATGTGAACTTTTAATCAGAGATTTGACCTCATAGGTATAGGTAGGCACTACCTACCTACTAAGAAATCACAAAGCCCTATGATAAGTTAATAGCTTAAGCTCAGAGTTAATTACCTATTACTAGGCTTAATAGATAGGTACCTAAGTACAATATGTACTTACCTAGCTTGTCCATACTTAGCATTCAGTATTTATAGCAAATAAAAAAATATAAGTTGGTAGGGACATTAGGAGTTAATACTTAAGTCTAACCTTTAATGTTAAAAAGTCCTACTTGGGCATACAATTAAGTAGGTATGTCTAATTTACAGTTATTTGAATAACATCTTTGGAAATGTCTATTATATAAGCTTAGGTAAGTAGGTACTATAGTTACCTTCAAATGTTGCGATAAAAAAATAACATAAAAGACATCCCTTGGTTTACCAAATTCAACCAAAATTGATACAGCATCTAACTATGCATTTATTTCCAGGTGATGTGACCAGGCAAAGGGAAAGTTCTCGAAGAAGCCAAGATCACATCATCCATTCCATTTATTTACCATATCAATTTAATTGCAATCTAATTGTTGGTTATCTACCTACCTACCTATTTAATTGTAAAGTTACAGATTATGAAAAAAAGTCTAGTTATGGAGATTCATTCTGTGTTTTAAACCTACCCCTGGGCACAGTCCACAACTGTAGGTATATAAATAGTTACTTATTTACTTTAAAATATTATTAGAAAATTATAATTAGGTTAAAAAAACAATCAAGATTAAGATATTAGTTTATGAGAACACTTTATTAGATAAATAATAAGTATATACATACTTGAATAAAAATTAATAAATTAGATAATCAGTCCACTATTGTTCTCAGAATTCTCAGAAAAAAACTCTCTTGAAAGTTGAGGTGAGCTGGAGAATTTTCAAAGTCATGCAGGAACATCAGTAGGTATAGATAGTGAGACACAGTTACACTAGAAGCAGGCTTCCATGGATTTTCAAGTTTCCTTAGAGTGACATTATTCTGTACTAAATAAGTAATGTTTCATTTGAAGTAAACAAGATAGGTACCTAAGGAGTTTATCAAATAAAATTCTGCCTGTCATCAATGCTAGTTGGTTTATTTTTCCTAGTTTTTCTGCTCTGCTTTGGTGGACTAACTATGTACCTACATGAAGGTAGAAGCTATCTATTAGACTCAAAGTTATTTATGTAGAACAAACCTAAATTTTAGCAAAAGAAAATAAAACATTGTAAATGATCTCATTCTTGATGACATTGTTGGCTACATACAGAATGGCAAGAACTGACTAAAAGAAAGGGTTAGAAGTGGTCATCATTATTAGCAGATTCTAGTAGATTCTGCTTGAACATAGCATATAATAATTGTACCTAAGTAAGTACTTACCAGTGATATATACACTTCTATCGTTTAGCCACCATCCTTGCCTTCTTTGAGGTTATTTGAAGAGGAACAGAAAGTAATTTCTGATGAGTTGATATAGGTACAACTCAATACCTACAGCAGTTATGTACTGAACCACACGAAACCTAACAACGCGTGATAAGCTCCCTGGTGATAAGCATTACCATGGATAAATTGGTATTTTCATTCATTATATCGCTGCATCAGGTTCCAAATTGATTTTGTAACGCAGACTAGTTAGAAAATGATACCTAACCTACGCGTTCGAGTTGAGAATAAAGATGGCGTAACCAAACCAAAATAAATCCAAAACGAAATCGTGTATGTACACGATATCCTATCCGTACACAAAAATTAAGAAAATTTTAAACACTCCTACAAGCAAACAAGCACCCAGTAGATCTAGACACCTGTTTTTAAATAAGTAAGCAGCTACGATAGCTCTCGCCAGATTGGTACTGCGTGAGAATAGCCAAAACAAACAAACTATTACTTATTCCATGGCTTCACGCAGTTTACTACATTGATAAAAACCTAAACACATTGACAGAATTTCTACTCACACACACAAAATTTTATATTTTTTCAAAGAAAAGGGATATTGCCAGAATACAGAAAATATTAGCGTTCAATCAAATTAAAGACAAGTATTCGAGTTTTTCGACATCTACGGAAATAGTAGTACAGATGACAAATATTTTCATTGATTTCTTGATAGAATGAACTAAACCGTATATTTGTTGTCTGTTTAGAATGAACAAAATGAACGTTGTTATGAACATGTTCATTCGCGACTGCGTGAAAATAACTGGTCCGTTTGTTTTTTAGCTTATCCGTTACGTGAAATTGGCAAAATTGCGGTAACGCTGCAGAAGCCATATAAAAAAGTGGAAAGTGGAAGTGATGGTCCGTCAGTTTCCTGTCCTGTTTTGTTTTCATTCGATTTTTACTGTGAATTTTATTTGGCCTTGATATTTAAATTGTGATAGGCAAACAAAATCGTTTGTAAATTTAATTTGGAAATTTATGTATTATTCATAACAGCCGTAGCTGCCGGTCAGTGAGTCATAGTAGGTAATTTCTAACTTGCAAGTTGTACCTACTTGGTTTTACCTACACTTCTTTAACTTTGTTAGCGTAGATATAGTCGTGGACTCTTGGAATATAAGCGACAGATTTTCCTCTTTAGTTTCAGTCTGTGTAGCATCCGCCGCCAGAAACGATGTCAACCAAATTAGCTGTAGTTACTGGGTCCAACAAGGGAATTGGCTTCGGTATAGTCCGGGGTCTCTGCAAGAAGTTTGATGGTGTTGTTTATCTTACATCCAGAGACATCGAGCGCGGGAGGAGAGCCGTGGAAGAATTAAACAAAGAAGGTCTCCATCCCAAGTACCACCAACTAGACATCACTGACAGGAAAAGCTTGGAAACTTTCCGCGACTATATCAAGGAAAACTATGCGGGAATCGATGTATTAGTCAACAATGCTGCGATAGCTTTCAAGGGCAATGCTCCAGACCCTGTTCCAGTACAAGCTGAGCAAACCCTCTTTGTGAATTATTTCTCTTTGGTGTCTACATGTGAGATTCTATTTCCAATTTTGAATAATGGCGCGAAAGTCGTTAATGTGTCGAGTGCTGCGGGACATTTGACTAATATCCCAAGTGAAGGGCTGAGAATGAAATTTAAGGAAGCTAAAACATTGCCAGAGTTGTCAGCTCTCATGCAGAAGTATATAACTGATGCCAAGCAAGGCACACAGGCTAAGGAATGGGGCAACTCTTCATATGTTGTGTCTAAAGTTGGAGTAACAGCCCTGACATTCATTCAGCAGGAACAAGTCAGTGACAGAGGTGAGTTAATACATATTCCACACATAAATATTACACTGTGCCATCTAGCCCCATACTAAGCAAACATTTGTGTCATGGGTACTAGATAACAAATATTAATATTATTCAATACTTTAATATTTATCTAACAAAGTAATTGTTGTAATAATCAATACAAGGTCAAGTAGATCTCTACGAAACACTTATCTTAGAATATAATTACATTTTTAGTAGACAATGATCTCATTCATTAGCATGATAAACAGACTGACTTTCAAGCATTTTTATTGTTAGGTACTGATACAAATCTAGAACTATGCACTAAAATTTTCTTGCATAAACTATTCCCATTTGTGGTCATATTAATAATCTGTTACTATAACTAGACATCAGACTCCAAATAACTCGTAATTTTGTTGATAAAATTATAATTTTTTTTTAATATTAACTATTACTGGGACAATCTGGGATAAGAAGCAACCTATGTGTTAATCAGGGTTTATTCTACCTACATACCAAATTTCAATAAAATCTTTTTACCTATAAGCACATAAAAAAGGAACAGCAATACTCAACAACTTAAACTGGATGTAAACTTAAAAAAAAACTCCTCCCAGCAGGTCACTTATCACAGTGTAGTTGGTTGCCTATGATTGTGGCCTCTCCTTCTTTTCATTGTTAGCTTCTTCTTCTTCTTATCGAATAAGAGTGGCCAACTCTGGTGTCAACTTTGTTAGCTAGAAGAGATATAATCACCAGCACTATAATCAGCAAACTTTAAAGCGAGAGTGAATCGGTTCTTATCGGGTAAGCACGCATCTTAGGCCATTGCTTACTATGAGGCAATCTACTACTGGCCAAGTGCAAAACCGTTTTAGCCACCTTCACCACCTTGTATCTGACTCCAGGAATATCACATACGGCATGACCCTTATGACTGAATCCTGCTACCAGGACTTCATAATATGAATATACAATATTTGTGTGATAAACAAATGATAAAAATTATATTTCCAGGTATAATAGTGAATGCAGTGCACCCTGGCTACGTAGACACAGACATGACATCACATAAAGGCCACCTGACCATTGACCAGGGCTCCGTGGCACCCCTGCATGCAGCCCTAGAGGTCACCAGGTCTCTGCCAGGACAGTACCTGTGGTGTAACAAGGATATCATTGATTGGGATGCTAGACGCTAGGTTCTGATGTGTATGCTGGATTATTTTCAAGAATGTTCTTTAAATTATAATGTTGACATTATTTTTAGATACAAATTTCTTTATTGGTTGTAATTGCAACAATGCTTAATTCAACTTATTTTGAAAAAGGAGGAGATTCTCAATATAACTGACACCATAATTGATATATTTAATATGCCAATTATTTGTGGTTGTATTAGCAATATTGTAAATTAGTTTATAATTTAAATGACTTTCCTGCAATTTGGTGAAGGATAGTATATTTTAGGTACACACTTTCCTTGCACTCTTATATCACTGTGATGGTTAATTATATTGTTGTTTAATTAATTAAATATAAGTACTTTCAAATAACTAATGATCAAATGTTAATACGTAATTTGAGATGCTATGAATAGATTTACTAAGTGAGTCTACCTATTTTAAGCGCAATTTTTTTACAGTTACAATGCAAATAATATATTTTATTTTATTAAATAGGTAGTCTATTTTTTTACTTAATCACGTTGTTTTATAAATGGACCACAAATTAGTAATTGTAAGTGAAAGTATAGCCTTAGTGTTACCTAAAATAAGGAACTAAACAGAATGTTTCAAGCCAAGGTTAACACTTGTATGAGTAATTTATATCTCAGTATCTGTACCCTGTAATATTTACAGCGACTTTCTCATCATTGAATAGCAAAAATACTACCCACTAACATCACTGGCCACTCTTGCCAGTACCTGAGAAAGACCAGCGCTGAATGCTTGCATCCATACATGCTGAGTTATGTCATGAACATGTATCTTTTTAACCAACTTAAAAAAAATACTAATTGAATGTGTTTTATTATTTGTTGTAAGTATGCTTCAAATTCACTCCAATATTAATTACTTGTGTTGGATCTGGTCGTTTGTATGTATAATAAGTATATATTTGCAAAAAAAAAGTATATAAGTCTTATATTCGTTATCTAGTACTCACGACACGCGTTTGCTTAGTGTGGGGCTAGATGGCGCTGTGTGCAATGTGCCGGAATATTTATTTATTTTTGTTTTATTTGTTCTTCAGCTGAACTGTTTCATAAGAGAGTTCTCAGTAAGAAACTTCTTAATATTGGCCAATGATTTATACCTACTTGTTCTGTTCAGTAGCTGATAGGTACAAGTAGAGCTACACTAGCAAACAACACCAACTAACGAAAATATTTAAGACTAATGGAGGATTAATTAGTATAATCAAAACAATGAGTAATTTCTTATAATCTATTTACTAAACTGTTATACATAACTTATAAAAAAAAAAATATTTTCATTTGACTTTTGAAAGTGTACAAATACAATTTTAATAAAATTATGACACATAATCTCAAAATATACTTTAATAATGTTTTTATACATTTGGTACACACACTTATCAATAAGTTAGAGAAATTGTTATATTAGAAAAAATAAAATATGTAACTCCAATAATTTTCGATTCTTTTACTAAATTCTAAATGTGTAATGAGTTACGATAAAATTGGAGCTGCGAGTGTTATAAATAGAAATCAGAGATAAATGGAGTTGAGAAAATGCCGACAAATGCTTGATAGTTTATATTTTGATCATATTATAAGTGTTTCTCACATTTATACGTTTTTTACACCTTATAGCAAAAGTTATTGATTGATAACTGTCTGTAATTTCCTATGACATTCTAACACATTTATAAGAAAATTGATCCAAACGAAACAAAATAAAATTGATTTTAGAAACAGTTTGATAAAAATACATTAATAAAGATCAAAGTCGTTACTTGTATGTATTACTAAACTAAATAATAATGACATGTCTTGCATAGCATGATATATAAAAATATTGGATATTGTGTTTTTTGGAAGATACATTTCATAGTTTACAATTAGTGTTAATTATAATTAGTTTGAATGATTAAGAGATTTTTTTATAACATTGATGTAGCTTTTTTAAATAGGATTTGTTATAAAAGCCTCTTATGTGTAAAATATAAATACTTTTTGATTTATTCACTTTTTTGTGAATAATTTTTCACCCATAATATGTGATTAATAAAATAAAATTAAAGTGAGTCACAGGTCACAGCACTGGCAATCATTTATAATCTCATTTATTCATATTATGTATTTTCAAGACATTAAGCCATAACCTCCCATAACCTCAACATCACATCATAATATTTGTTCCATGAACATAGTATAGGACAGGTATTTGAAGTAGTTCCAAAAATTGCACAAAATAAGGTAAAGGAACATTCTACATAACAATTGGAATATTTTGTCAAAAGAAATATTTCCTTTCCAACTTAAAAAATGAAGCTATAATATTGCCAGTACATTTTATTTGACACAAATATATGTAGGTACATACAAATAAAAGCATTATTTTACTAATTGATTGCACGAAATACAAAATAAACATTAATATGTATAAAAAAAACTATTTACATAGGTACACGATTAAACTTTTATGACTTGATTAAAAAATTAAAATCCACCTAGAATTAAATCTATTAATCTAAAAGAAAATATCTCGTCGAGACTTTATAAACAAAAGTTATCAACTAATTTATATTCTTGAATCAACTTGTGAACTAGTTCGGTGATTAGTGATTTTTTGCTTATTTTCATAATCATCGATCAGTTAATCACTTGTTGATTCATATTTATAATTCCGTGAGTAAAGTACAAAACTGCTTTTTTTAATTGTGCGACTATAAATAAGCAATTCCATGGTAGTATTTTGAAGTCTATTATTAATTTATATGATTGTGGTCTTATATTGAGCAGATATAAATGGCGTTTTCCACCAAACATATTTATCTGGTTCATATAGAAAATATTTTGAATCAACTTTTTTGTACAGGGTACAACATTGTAAATAATGGATACAACTCATATTTGAAACCATAACTTTCAATTTTATATTTTTTCGTAGCCAAAATGCTCATTATTTATGTAACAAATCTCCTTCGTTTCATAGCAATACAAAAATGTGGTCGAAATATTTCGACTGGTTTACACAAAGTTAATTTTAAGTAAAAAATGTCACATACAAAATACTCTTAAAGTGCATGTAACCGATGTAAATTAGTACATAATACAAACAGTCAGACAACGTTCGATGTATAGGTACAATTTAATATATCGCAATTCCTTTACTTATTGGCTATAGTCGGTTCACTCAGAGATTGTGTTTGACAACTGACATTGACATTGTGAAAAATTGAATAAAAATGAATCATTGTAGGGATTATTTATATTATATATGGCATACCATAGGCGGTACTTACACTTTTTACACCACACATATTATTATGAGACTATACAAAATTGTGTATTATTCAGATTTCTGACAATGTCGCAGCCAAACACAAAAACTCAATGAAAAGACTATAATATAATGCTTACTTTTAGAGAGAATCGAGGTAACTTGTATAAAAGTGGCGTAGACATTTATAATTTTAATATCTGAATGACATTAATCACACTGTGATGCAAAAATTTCGAGCATTGAAGCAAATGATTATGAAATTTTATATAAAAATTTAAATGCGATTTTATGAAATAAATACATAATGAGTTTAATATTATAATATGAGGTTGCGCGTAATCTCAACATGAATCTTAGAAACGATTAGTAGGTATTTCAAATTCATGATAATTTTTAGTGAAATACAAAAGTAATAGTCATTTTTGTATACCATATTATAATATTTGCTTTTTGCCATTCTCATTGACCTATATGGTGCGATGCCATAAGTTTAATAAAGTTTTTATCTTTATCAAGTGGAAATAATCAGCCAAAGAACTCCGTAATGACATTATGATGGAAGCATTTCCGGCTTCTTTGCTTATACAAATATTGAAGATAGAAAACTTTTTGTTTGAAAAGTTTTTGCTAACAAATCCGTTAATTTACTATTTTCGGGGTTTTCAATTACATACACATAATAGAGATGATATACATATACACAGGGTTACTTGTAACTAATGTGTAAACTTTTTAAAGACATCAGGGCCTAATTACAATTTTTATTATAAATCTTGATGCTTTAAAATAAGTTTTATGAGCCAGCGATTTTATAGTCAACATTAATAGCTTGAATGCCAAACATCAAACACAATATTGTGCCATGTACGCCAAGATTTTAAGTTTTAGTTGTTTTTCGTCAACTATAGACATGAAGTATCTAGGTATTGGTGTTTTTTACACTGGACAGTCAGGCATTTGACCACAAGTTCAGATCATTTGAGCGATACTGTGTGGCCCAAGATAAACGACCAGTGATCTTTAATGGAACAGACCTTTGAACTAACCAAAAGGTCATTTACCTATAGCCTTAGTCATTTCAACATTGTAGAACAAATAGTAAGTTCGTATGAGAGTGGCGAACTAGGACAAATAGTTTTTTTTGACGTACTAAAAGCAACTTTAAAAGTTTTTTTTTAACACAAAATAGGCTTACGTATGACCTTAGCCTGCCTATAGGTGATAGTTATCAGTAACCCTGTATATACAGTAGTATAGCTGGGTAAGTGTGCGTGTACTTAGCTAGCTGGGTTGTCGTCTATGAACTCCACGTATGTGAAGGGGAAG
Organism: Macaria liturata; assembly: GCA_964023185.1. NCBI lineage: Eukaryota > Metazoa > Arthropoda > Insecta > Lepidoptera > Geometridae > Macaria > Macaria liturata. Next base: position 879,568 of record OZ026831.1, on the reverse strand, counting down.
TGTCCGACGCGCCCGTTCAGCTCGCCCTCCCACTGACCGTTTATGTTGATTTTTGTCACCTGGAATAAATACGGTACTTAGTTAAAACTTATAGGACAGTTAGATCATAGGAATAGTATAAGAAACATTGTAATTTATTAAATGTATACAATACATGCTCCTTGAGTCGTATTTCTCATATAGTAGCCAGTAGCCTATTTGCATATCAATTCTGTGAAATTTAAACCAGTCATTTGTGAGTGAATAAGAAACGAACATACTGTCTCACAACTAACTTTGGTTTTAATAAATAGCGTACCTTGATAATATCCCCCTCCTCGAGCGAGAGCGCCGTCTTGTCGTACGCGTTGGGCACGCGCGACTGACGCACGCGCGCCAGCGCGGGGAGCGTGCGCTGCAATATATGGGAGAGGATTTATAAGTATTATCAGCGGAAGCCATAACCATCTCCATATTGAATTTTAGAAGACAGTTGGCTAAATTTTCTGCGATCTTATATGTTGCTTTTTAGATGTGGATCTGTTTCAACCACTTGGTAATATGTTTTTATAGGATTATATTTGTTTGTGTCATCTTGGTTTCCTTTCAAAGAAACCTAGATAAAAAATATCAAATAAAAAAAAATTATAAATTGATAAAATCACCTAAAAAAATATATTTGAAGTTCAATGAGTAGTAAGCAAGTCAGCTGGTAGACCGCCGCCGGTGGAAGTGTCGTACAAAGTGTGTTTCGCTTTTGCATTCTCTCTGTGAGTCGTATTTCCTCATGACTGAGGGTCGTGACTCCCCCACGGAATTAATTCGTTAGGGGAGTTTTCTTGGGCAGATACATCGTCGTGGGCGCACAGGTCCTTCCACCATTAATTTGCATTAATTGTTTGTAAGAAGTCTAGATTGAAGAGATGCTAGCGACCCTAACGGAAAATTGATGAGTTTTGCTCTAGCGTTGATATCACACGAGATTACCTCATTGAGTTAATAAGAGTATACAGTAGGTAGCGTAGTTATATACCTGCATGTTGGTGCGCTGCGGCGGCGGGCGCGGCGGGCTGAGCGGCCCGGCGAGGTGGTTCACCGCCTCCCCTGGCGGGTACGGCGCGCCCGACGGGTCCAGGATCTGGAGTCAGAATTAACATCATATTATAACTCGGCATTTAATATCATCAGATGACTTCTTCGTATTGAGGTGAGTTGACAAAACTTCGGCGAACCCATGCTGCTTCTTTTACGCTAAAAAGTCTAGGTTACTCAACGTCACAATGGAGAGATTAGATCATTGTTATTTTTGGTGTAGTGATAGTTTATGGTTCTGAGAGCAACATAGGCTACTTGTTATCTCGAAGTGATGCTCCGGGCATCCACAAGTAGTACAATACTAATTTTGTATTAAATTTTAGTTCTTAAGTTAGATTTTCAATGGTTCGATAGATGATCATATTTTCTTATTCAGTCAATAAAAAAAAATATTTATATGTAATTGCACGCACCCTCTGCACGTACGGCACGGGTATGGAGCCGGTGCGTCCCTGCGTGTTCCGCGCCGTCCACCACTGCTCCTCGTCGCGGTTGATCACCATGAGCCGCTCGCCGCGACGGAACGGCAGGTCGTCTGCGTCCTGGAATGTATATGAAATACTCGTACATGTTCATTTATATATACGAGACAGTTTTAGGACAATACGAGAAAGAAAGAAATCACATCTGTATAAAGCTCAGTAAATAGTAATACAATTGAATTATAACAATCATACCATTACTCATAATTGGTTTAAAGTTTGATGTTTCACTTTCTCATCTCAAAGGATTGTAAGGTATAGGGGCAGTATAGCGCTCTGTGAGTGACACCGCCTACTTTTTCTCTTGATATAACGAGCGAAGTCGCAAACATCAACTAACTAGTAGATTATTATAAAGGTGAATAATTGTTAGAGAGCGTGAATTTTTCTTTGTTAGGCACAATCGGCTGAATGACTTTTCAAAGCCTTGGTTTTTAGGCTACTTTTATTCTTGGATAATCGCGAGTAAACCAGGCATATAACGCTAGTATTAGCGTAAACTAGACGTTCCACTGTCCTACACACCCTATAAATAAATACGCACATTGTCCAGCCTCTACGTCAATTTAGCTAACATCTGGAGCGCCATAAAAAAATTCTTCCGAGTTATTTTTATCGTAAACAGACCGCATGAAATTAGATATGATTGCACAGTATGGCGTGTTTAGGTATTTATTTTGCTCAAATATCTGGGACGAATGTCTGCTCTGGCAGAGTTTCTCAGGGGAATTTGAAGATGATATATTATGTATGTAGTTAATGTATATGTATATTCATTTCAGATAATAAATCAAATGTGTTCTTTATTGTACACCCCGTCTATTATTCCTTATGATTTTCTCTCCATTCTACGGTTGCCTGGAAGAGATCGCTTTTAGCGATAAGGCCGCCATTTGTGGCATAAGATTTAAATTTTCTCTTGTTTGTGTTGTGTTCTATTTTATTTGTGTGTCCAATAAAGCGTTAATCTATCTAACAAATGATGTGTAAACTGAACAAGAATTAATTAATTTGATATATTATATCGAAATGTACAGAATACATGTAATAAGCCTTAGCAACTAATTATGTGTAAGTAATTACATGTGATGCACAATAAATGAATACTAAAATAATATACATAATGAAATGAAATGAAATAATTTATTCGAAATCATGTCACGTTACATTCACCTTAGAGGGGAAGCACATTTCAGGATTTACATCGTCAATATTTTTATAATTATATTCATTACATATATTGATTATTTATGACAAATTTTAAATTTTTGGTAATAACATATTTTAGAGGGCAATTAATTAATTTAAATATGTATTTATAGTTTAATAAGTTTTACTATCAGCTGTAAAGAGGCTTCGTCAAATAGTGGCGTAGAAAATTAAAAATTACAGTATATTATTATAAAGTATAGAGCTGTATAGAGGCTATGTCAAAAATATAAATAGATAAACTAAATTTTACTTACAGAGTGCAACGAACAATGACAAACTTAAAACATCGACATTGCTATGTTTGTACATAATGTGAGCAATTTATGTTGGGTTTTATATACATACAATGTTACATTAATTCTTTGTTATCATTACTATACCATAATATAGGTATGCAATAAAACAGTGTACTGGGGACTGAGGTCTGATTACTTAAATGATTTCAGTTAACCGTCAAACAATTCGATTTATGAATCTCTATGTACTTACCTTTTCATAATATATAGAAATGTAATTGTTAACCTCCTTAATTCATCCTCCTTCATTGTCCCGCACCACAACCCCATCTATGGGACTTAGCGCGGAACAATGGAATACCAACTTGTACTGCTACATGTAAGATTTAAACTCCTGTACATTACCTAATCTAAGTACTGTGTTTATTTTGGCATAATAAAAAAAAAATGGAATTGTTTAAAACAACAATTCCAATAGTTTTCCAATACATGTTCCTCTATTGCTTTCATAGAGAAATAGTTTCGTTAACCTTGGGCTTACCCAATTGCCTACTTATGTACTTACTTACATACCTTATTTATCCTTTACACATATTGTATTAAGGGGTTTTCCTCGTAACAGATAATGATTCCATTCAGCTTTGGAAACCCAAGTTTGCGTATTACTAGTATTCCACTGTAATATCAATTCAGTATAATTTCTATGTTATGTAAATTACATTTTTCATGTTATTCTTAATTATGATAAAATTAATTTGAATTATAATTACTTTATTTTATCTGTCTGTCAACATTAAACCTGGTAATTTCCGATCCAATTATCATATCATATCATAGGTCACAAATATGGTATAAGGCAACATAGCTTTATTTTGTTACTTTTATAACTTACTGTTATAGCTATAGCTTTACTGTGTTAAATAAATTCACATACATTTAGACTTGAGTCTATTTTTCTTGACATGATTATTTCTAAAACCTTCTAGATTTTTACATAAAAAAATCTAGTCTAGATTTTCGTTTCTTTGATCGGCTCCGTCGGAGCGCTAGTCGGGAAATGTTTACAAATAGGCAGCGCCGTTTAAAACTTTTCCTGAAACTGAGCTGTGTTTATTCTGATATTGATTGTGCTGTTTAACTTTCGCGAGCACATGTCATCGCCACTGCTAAAGAATTTTTAAAAGATCTTTTCTAAGCCCGATACAGTAAATTGTTGCATGTACATTTCTATGATTTACCAATAAACATATTGTATCTGTATCAGTAAGAGAAGTGTTATTATAAGTTTGTCATGTGTATGCGGCTGTATCTATCTGTTGTATTGTACTGTAGTTTTCAAATGGATGAACCGATTTGGATAAACACAGACAAAGATAAGGCCAATTACTACAAAATATTAGTATCAATTATTTGTAGGCCAATTATAAACGAGAAATACGCAGGTTCGAAACCTGCCGGTCGTGATTATTTTTGCTGATTTTCCAATAAAAGTTAAAGTTAGACAAATAGTTAGACGAGGATATTTATTTGAATTTATCCTTTAAAAATGTAATTGATATTAACAGAAGAACTCCAGTATATTACATCTATGTAAGTACTTACCTATATTTTGTTGCTATACGGTACACAATTTAAGTACATACTTTCAAGATGTTCAATGCTCACATAACAACATTCAAGTCTAAAATAGCGCCGGCAGAATGGTTGTCGTGTCATAAAAATCATCATCACCATTACCGAAACATGGTTTGCATATTTAATTATTGTATTATGCTGGTAATACTTACTCAGTGTACAATTATTATTTCGTACAGAGACTTAAGATTACGGTGGGCCGATGACATAAAACCACAGCAAGTATTTGGCTAAATAAGCTTAGGACCAGTGCGAGCGGAGTACAAGACTAGAGGCCTACGCTCAGCAGTAACTGATTATTCTTAGTATGTAGAAAGAGAGTAACGCTGCCACGTCTAACAATAGAAGAACATACTTAGTAATACCTACTCCCAGCAAAATCAAATCTAGCAACAACCAGTTCCGAGACCTGGTGATGTGCTGAAGCCGCTTTGCCTAGTGATTAGTGCTGACTGGAGATAATGTAATGGTCTTTGATAATAAGGTACACTAGCTAAAATAGATATCGTAGCTGCCAATAAAGAGGAAAATAATGTGTCGACTTACATTGTCAGCAAAGTCAAATCTGGCCACCACCACCTCTAACACCTGATGATGCGTAGACGCGGCCTCGTCAGCGGCGTTGTGTCTAAGTAGTGCAGGCTAGTAAAGATATAGAATCACAACTACTCACAATATGATGAACGATGTCGAATGGTACCTTACTCAATTAGGTACCTAGATGAGCTAACATACATATACGTATCATGGCTTTGCTATATCGTAGCTGCTAAGAAGAAGGGAAATAATATGAAAACTCACATTGCCAGCAAAGTCAAATCTAGCTACAACCAGTTCCAAGACCTGGTGGTGGGCTGAGGCCGCTTTGCCCTGCGGTGGCGGCAGCGGCCTCGTCAGCGGTGTCGTGTCTAGGTAGTGCAGTCTGTAGAAGGACAGCAGCGCCGCCATGTCTGCGAACAGCTGGTCGCCGATGCGGAAGCGGATGGTGCCGTCTGCAGACACCACCCGGTTGATTATGTAGTGGGACACGCGGTCGTCTTCTCTGGAATTGAGATAAAATTGGGGTTATTATGGAGCAAAAATGTAATAATCTAAATAGCAAACATTTGTAATGTTTCGGAAGTAGGGCGTGTATTCAATGAGCTGTTTAAATCAACTTTCAGCAGCCCACGAATATTTTTTAAAAGTGCAGACTTTATTTATTTCTTTAATCGTCACAGGGTTGAATCTAAATGCATAAAATTTTCTGTGAATAAAAAATAAAACTTTCAGAAGACTTGATGACCTCCTTTTCTTGTAGTCGATTTAAAATTAGAATATACTTTAGTCAAACACATAGGCTAGTTTACTATCGCAGATCCACGCAGCTACATAACAGACTTAAACCGAGACAACCTTAAATCTACTGTAATATTTACTAATCAGCTAAGCATTTTAACTTATAAACCAGTTGTAATTTACTAGTATTGTGATCAGTTGATTAGTTTTTTCTTACATTAATGAATGTGATGAACAGGGATTTAAAATGGGGGAAAAACCATCAAAAGACAAACCATCGACCAATTAAGTAATCCACCACTCATTGGTTCAGATTTATAAGACAGCTAGAAGTTATAGTTCAAGAACCGTTGTAAAAACATCAATAAACGATCGCGTGAGAAACTAGCTAAAGAAAGTGTTATGTACATTTTAGCAACCGCACGAAAAGAAAGCTATGTACGAATGACACAACAAAGATAAATATACTGGACTAAAATCACGCGAAAAATCAAACATGCTTATTGATTGTTGATAAAGTAGTGGCAGAATATTAACTCAGTTAAGAGATTGAGAGAGTGTTACTTTCCATTTTAAACTGACTCCAAAAATCAAAAGCAGATTATTAATTTCATTGTTGTAATGTAGCATTGTAGGTACTACATATTTATATTTGATATTTGTAAAAAATTTGCATGAGAATTTTATTTTGTTGGTTATGTTATGAGATGGCGCGCCTTATATAACTTGGAATCACATACTTAATATGTACCTATGTGTACAACTTACCCATGTTTTGCAAAAATAAATGATTTGATTTGATAACAACACAAGATTCTACAAATTGAGGTAAGTGTAGTATAGAATACTAAAAGTATACAAAGTATATAATTACAATCGATGTAATTATTAGATAGGTACAACGCCAGAAGCCACTAGTTAACTATAATATAATATGTCACGAGCCTAGTTATCACATCACTACCAACATTAATGGCCTGCATACTATTTTAGCAGCCATGAACATAACTTTTTAAACTTCAGGACCCTTAAGCATACAGCTGCATATTACCTGACACACAGCACATAGTCTCCGGCGATGGTCTTGGAATCTCGCACCAAGAACACCCCGCTCTCGGTCTCGTTGAGCAGCAGCCGCGTCGCCTCCGCGCGGGACAACTCCTGGAAGTACCAGCTGTGGACAAGAGGAACCAGGTTTTAATGCCACAGTTAAAATAACGTCATCAACATAATGACTGGCCTGTTAGCTTAGTTGGTAGTGGCTCTGCCTACTAATCTAGGGGTTGCGGGTTCGATTCCCGCCTGACACAAGTATTTATGCATTTTAATAATGTATAATTTCTTGTGTTGAGTCTGGTTGTTTGTATGTATAATAAGTATGTATTTACAAAAGAAAAGTATATAAGTATTATATCCGTTATCTAGTACCCACGACACAAGCGTTTGCTTAGTGTGGGGCTAGATGGCGTTGTGTGCAATGTCCCGAAATATTTATTTATTTATTTAAAAAAAAAAAAAAAAAAAAAATAATAATTAGCAGACATTCATAATGAGAAGGTTGTCGCTTGTAGTTTCATTTTGGACAGAAAAAGGTGAAAGTCGCTTTTATCTTGTTTAAATGTTAGGAAAATCAAAATCTTCCCTGCTGCTTTTCGTGACCTGATAGTCAAATGCTGTCCTCTCTGACAGTCCAGTGTTAAAAAAGTAATTACTTACGTACCTACTTACTTACGAAAATACAAGTGATGTAATTTTACTTGTCATTGGAAAATTGCTTTACATATAAGTAGGTGAGTGTGTGTTGTTGCAAAGTACATACTTACATAAATTACCTATAGAGGGAAATCATAATTTTATTACCTAAATAAATAGGTAAGATGTCTCAGCGAACTTTATACAATATGCATAACTATATAAGCAAGTAGCGTGTAGTAGTAGGCTCTGTGTAAGATATGTTTCATTCATAAATTTTATGTGACTCATATATACTTAAGTAAGTACTAAAATCTAAGGCAATGCTTTTACAAATGTTATGGAATAACCAATGTGTAACACAGGCACACAGTTAATGACGTCAAAATGATGTACAAGTATAAAATAGAATAGGCAGGATTCATTTAGGATTTAAATAAAAACAAATTCAGATTGAAATATAACATGAACATTGTAAATTTGTTATTATCAAATTAAGTGCTTTTGGCGATAAGAGGTTACTATTTAGGGATATGTACCTAATAACATAATATTGCCTAGTATGATTTGGGTGTTAGGTACTCACAATTATTTACATTTTACTTCTATAAAGTATAAGTGCTTACCTATATATTTTATACAATCTGTTTTATCTATGAACTTCAAGATTAAGAAAGATTTACTTAGTGGTCAATTTTAATGCTAGGTCTAGGTCTATACAAAAAGCTCTAATTCCTCTTGACAATTATCACACATTTTTGTTATCATACTAATAATATATATGTGAGGTAACTAAGTACTTAGTGTAGTTTCTTATTTAATTATTAGATTTTTACATTTACTACACAAGAACTTCTTAAAATTATATAAGGTAAAAGCACTAATGCCGGACACTGACCCAATAGTAGACTTTTTCAAAAAGAACTATTTTAATAAGAAAACTAATAAATATTATAACTTAGCAATTATTTTCAAAGCTACCTAGTTTCATCTGTGATACATTGCTCATTAGAGTTTATACATTATCAGAAGAAAAAATAGAAATAAAAAATCAAAACAAGAAACTAGTGGAACAGATTGACATTTTACACATAATCCTTAGAGTTATTACTAAAGGTACTGTTTTATATCAAAATATATTTATGTCTTATCTTCATAATTATTGGCTGCTGCCAGCTTCTATAGATATAGTGATTGAAATTTTTCATATGTTAGTATCATTCTATAGTTAATTTGACTGGTTTATGGTCAAAATTTCAGTAGTGTCAACTATTAGTACCTGAAATGAATTAAGCCCCAATAAATGACACAGGTGTCATCTATTGGGGTTTCATTTCATTATATCACCCTACTTTTTTAAAACCAAATTTAATTTTAATGTTGTAAAACTAACGTTTATATTTGACTGCCACTATCCCTACTAATAGTAGACAGTATCAACTATTAGGGCATTTATGTGTCAACTATTGGTAGACTGTGTCAACTATTAGGGTATTTCATGTGTCAACTATAAGTGTAAGACCACATTTTAAACATGAAGAGAATAAAGTATTAAATAGACAAAGAGAAATAAAGAGAAGGAAAGAAGTAAAAGAGAAAGACAATAGAAAAACACAAGGAAGCTATTTATATATTAAATATGTACATTGTACATATGTACATGTATGTATAGGGTGCTTACTCATACATTTGTGAAGAAAACTGATGATTTTTTATTGACATTATATTTGTGGGCAGGGAGACAAAAGAATGGCTAGCATCTATATAATCTAACTGACATAAACATATAAACACAAACATATTTAGGTATTGCAAAAAACTTTACATTGTACAAAGAAATTAAGGCTCTGCCTTCTGCTTTAGTTAACAACTGTGTTGCAGAAGGCAAGGTCTTCCAGTGGAACATGGTGACAGGGAAGGGATTAGGATTATAATTGGAAATAAAAACTGTGATAAAATCCAAATTGTATTGAAAAAATATATGAAAAGATTAGTAAGAAAATTTTGTGAAAGTTTTCAGTGCAGCAACAAGGATTATTTATAGATAGGATTAAGTTTATATTGAATTTTCCATTAAATGTAATTGTAACTACATGTACCTAATAATTACATTTTTAAGATTCTGTACAGATAAGAATAACTGAAAAGTAACTTAGAACATAATATATATTACCTGTGTAACTTTTCTAAAGTAATTTATTTGTTGGATTTGATTACTTAGTTATTATTTTTGAATATTTTATATGAAAAATTTAATAACAAAATGTTTCTGTAGGTATGTGTGAATAAAAGCAATTTCATCACTTTCTTGGAAATACTATTTTAGTTTTAAGAATGAAGTTTGACTCATCTTTAAAGTGTCTACCATTAGTGCTTTTACCTTAGTAGGAACTCTTAGCCCACAATAACCTCACACAACGCTCACACCAGGTGAACACATACATACATGCTCTCTCTCTGACACACAACACACACATACACCCACATAATGTGTCTTGCTGTAGAATTATTTAAAGTACATAGCCGGAACTTTTAAACTTAATTTACTCTAATGTATGTTATGTAGATTCCAGGGAAAAGAAGCCCAGGACGTCAAGGAATGAAGTGGCTAGACGACATTAAAAAGTGGACAAAACTGAGCTATCCACATCTAAAAGAAGCAGCATGGGATCACAGAAAATTTTGCCAATTGACCTCCAAACTTCAATATGAAGATGGCACCCGATGATGATGTTATGTAATAATGTGAATTATAATTTGTATAAAATCAAAAGGGCTTCACACCACATTTTAGTAAGCGCATCTTGATGTAGGCACCTGTGATACAGATTTCGTACCCAGTGCAGGGCTCACAAGAACATGTAAACCATCTATGATCATACATTAAATATAGCATTAAGTAGGTAAGTTACCTTAAGGTTTGTAAGTGCTTTTGTTAAAGAAATAAATTTGTACTTTGTAGAGGAACACATTACTTAAATGCTTATCAGAGAGTTGTTCTTTACTTTTTTTGTTACATTGCTGGTAGTCTTTTGCATCAGGTGTTCAAACATCATCAGTGTTTGATAAATTACTCAAGCATAAACAAGTATTTGGTCAATATTAAACCAGGAAAACTAATTTAGCACAAGCATTGGTTAAACTTTCCAAAGTACCCAATCACGGGGGGGTTGAGGGGGGGAGGGGAGAAGGGGGGATAAGCCCCCCCCCTTTTAGGGGGGCTTAACCCTTCCCCCCTCCCCTCCTCAACCCCCCCCGTGATTGGGTACTTTGGAAAGTTGAGCCCAAGCATTTATTGTCATTATTAACTAATTAATAACTAATTGTAGTTATTAATTAGTTAATAATGAACCCTATTGACCACTTTTCGAGTTTAAATCATATTCATGATGGTGTGTTCAGAGTTGGCTCTGGCAAACATATTATCATGGGATGGTTTATGTCAGGGATATTAAGGCCACCATCAACAGAAACTTCTAGGTATAGGACAGGGATTATTGGTTTAAGAAAAATTCAAATTTCGAAATATCTTTATTACAGGGTAACTTATAGTAGATAACATGGCCAGTGTATATAATTGTCCTAGCAGTTATACAGTAACAAATTAAAATCGTTTTTCAACAATAATGTTATACAAAACTTTTAGCATAATAATTGGAAATCATTAAACACATAACTTATTAACGTAACAAATCTGGTGATCTTTGTGTTTGCTTTGACACCAGCAATACACTTTTAACCGAAACCATATATATATATATAAATACCAACAACAGAAACTTCTAGGTATAGGACAGGGATTATTGGCTTAAGAGGGAGGAGGCTTATGCACTACAGTGGGTCTCATTAAGCTGTTGATGATGATGTTTATCTATAGACAAAAAGCTTTGGAACACTTTACCAGAAGCTGTGTTTCCTGCGAACTACAATCCAGGGGTTTTCAAATCTAGAGTTAATAGGTATCTTCTAGGTAAGCGTGTAACACCCTAGGCTGCAGCAATGCTTAACATCAGGCAGGCTGTAGTCAAACGTAAACCTATCCCACATAAAAACAAAAGTAGTTGGTAATAAATTGTTAGAGATTATTTGTACACACATTGAATATATGAATAGGGTTGAATTATTCCTATTTAATATCTGTTACTTGCATTATACCTAGTAATGACCTGTACCTCATAATAACTAGGTAAAATAAATAAAGCATAACATAACTTATTACTTAGTGACATAATCAAAACAAGACCTTATATATTGAATACCATGCCTTGTGATCTTAATTGTGTAGGTTTTTGTAATAATATTGTAAATCCTTTGAATATGTATGTATATGTATGTACATTACCTTCCTGTTAATTTTCAGTTTGTCAGAAATAGTGTTTCTTTAGTGGTGATGATGTGCAAAGTGTCCTCTATTTTTTTTTAGTTTTAGTCAACTATTTCGTCACTCTAAGAGAGTACATGTGTTTAGTAAGAATTATGGTTAAATAAGATTTTTTTAAGTTAGTACTTACCTACATAATTATGTGATATTTTCTTGTACAATACAATAAGTAGTTCAATCTTAACTCCACCATTAAAAGTCATTTGTAAATATTGATTCATTAAAACTAAGTAACTGTATAGTTACCTGTAAGTACCTACTTAGTATTAAGTAGGTACTTATCAATTTAAAAGTTTAATATTAATTATTAGTTACTAATCTTAGAATAGCTTGTGTTTCAGTAAAAGTGAAATGTATAATTTCTTAGCAGAAACAATTAATATCTAAAACCATAAAATCATTGTAAGATCCAGCTGATATAGCAAAAAGCCATTCAAGGTCTCACTAAGGTTTTACATAAATTAAACAATTGTTTTTGCTATTGTTAGTGTAATATTTTTTGTAAGCAGTCATTATATGCAATGACTGTTAGTAGTGAGGTTTTCAGCGAGTCATTTTGAGGTTTTTCACATAAAAACCCACTTGGGTTTCTTAACAAATTCTTACAATGTCTTAATCATTTTAACTTATTTGTTAACAGGTCAGGTTATATCTGCTCCAGGTCATTAAGTTATTGTGGGCATGTTATATATTATGTCATCACCATCTACAGTCCTCGGGACTGTAGCTGCGGGTTACAGGCCTCACACTACTGGAGGCCTGTGTTGATCCTGTGCAGCCCTTGTATAAATAATTAGTTTTAATTTTAGCTACATCCTAATTAAATTGGATAACAAATTAAGTCTGGTGTGGAGTTTTTAAACTCTTTTAAAAATTATAACACTGCAATGACTGCCATACTATGCTAAACAAGTATTTATTTATTCTATTTTTTACAATATACATAAGTACTTAACTGGGATCTAAATAATATTAGGTAGGTAGATGATGTGATAATCTTTATGATACCTAGTTTGGGGACCTAAATGTCAAGGTGCAAGAATAGCACACCCAGTTTTGCAGATTTAGATTTATATTAACCTGGTTAATGACAGTAGCTTACTTCAAACTAGAACTTGAAAGTTTAGTAGGCTACATAATTTTTAGGCATTGAAATGAATACTCTATATATTTTTATTATAAATGCAATGACATAGGGTTATAAAGAAACCTTGAATAATTTTTTTAGAAAGACCAACTAGAATACAATATTAGTGTTTGTCATGGGAAAGCTGTATGCTTAGAAAGTTGCTACTACCTATGTGTATGTACTTACATGGGTATGTAACAACTTAGGTTAGGTTTCCATAGTTTGTTTACATCAGCATCTTTGTATAACCAATCCAATCTGCTGATATACATTTGGTGAGCAGATTTAAAGGGAAGATGTTTTAACACTTAGCCATTTTACGTTGTGAATGAATTTGTGACTTACACATAGGAACCTAATAGTTCTAACAGATGTTTTGATATTTTCTAGACAAACCTGGTCATGTCATTGGGGTCAAAGGAGGCCCCGATGCCGGGGTTCGCCATGCTTAGGCCGGGATATCAGCTTCTATCGAGTCACCGAAAGCACCACATCACGACAGGAAGTGCCTCTGCAGTCCACCGGATACTCCCACGGCTCCTACACCACTTCACTAACACTTAACACACCCAAAGACCCAAGAATCACGAGTAAATCACTGCAAAACACCACCCTGCGGCCCAATCTACGGATAATTAGAATTTGTTGTCATAAATTAACGCTTAGATGTTCACATCAAAACACATGTTTCCGCATTCGTTGCGCGCCCACAGAGCGTCGCTGTTCACACGCGCACCTTCCCAACTAACTTTGAGATCTGTGTGTGAAAGAAATCTATAATTAAATCAGTCGGAATTAAAAATAATCTCGCCCGACACACACGCGAAGTTTCGTTGATGATGATGACGTATAGACAATTATTGATATTTTTTTCTAAATTTGACGCACTTTCTTCTAGAAAGAAAATTGTCTCTGATAAAGAGCCCTTTACATATGCAAAAGAACTGTAAGAGCTACAAAAGTAACTGCTATTAGCATGTTATTTGTAGCAGTTCTATTTGTATTGTTGGCTACTCTGATGTCATTACACATCGAAATTTTAGTCTATGGTTTGTGTCCATTGTTTTTCTACAATGTTATTTTTCTGACTGCTGCTGGTAGACGAAAATTTATTTTCACTGCGTCGAGTGTGAGTTTTATCTGGTGTTCGTGTTCGATATTGTGATTTATTAGCAGTAGATCACGAAGATGTCGTCACCGAGCGCTGGGAAACGTCGCATGGACACAGATGTCATCAAACTGTATCCTTTCTTTGTTATCGTCATTACAAAGGCCCTATTGCATGCAGGGCGCCCATGTAAATAAGTAGAAGGGCCATCAGCTGATTGTCACTAACCCTATTTAAAATCGATATGGGGTGTGTTTCTGATGAGGGATGATGCATTTTCCACGTCCAGATGAAGGTTTGGTTCAGGGTTTTTTATGTCAAGACCTTTGGTTTATATATGTGAAGGCGCGTGCATTCTTCGTGTAGGTTCTCGGCCAACGTATTAGCTATATATATCGCGTAGCGTAGATAAACACGTACGTTCGCCGAGCTTCCGTGTCTACGCGATTGTGTATTTCGTAATTTTCAATGTAGGCCATGGTCTCGTTGCGTTTTTTGACGGCCCAGTGCCCGTAACTTCTGTAGCAACACTTGTATGCATTTATATTGTTACTTTTCTATTATTTCATGGCTGTTTCTATGGGGAATTGATGCTGGTCCTTTGTTATAGAACTGCTTTGTCTGTAATTGTTGGCATGGAATTAATTATCCTTTATGTTTATTTCATGGCGTAATTAACTGATTCCATTATAAATTAATTGTATTTTAAAAAATACTAATAATATGATACTCATATCTATTTTTACATTAACTTTTTTTGTTGTAAAAAAACAAAGGAAATAGTTGATTCCATTGAAAAAGAAAAACAGTACATATCTTCTATGTTTATTTATTTATGATTATTCTACAAGATATAAAATACACATAACTGCTAAACTTTTAAACAAAAGCCAAAACTGATTATCCAAATTAAAAACTGTAGGCAAACTCATTTCAACAATCAGAAACACAGTTAGAGATTAATTAAGAATAATTTGATTCCAAGCACTTAGTGTATTGACCCTTGTGTCCTTTACACAGTTAAAACTTAAAATACTGAATACCTAAGCTTACAAGATAAAAATCTTTCAAATTAAGTAATTATTTTCTAATTAGATTATTTTATGTTCCATTCTTCACTTTTTTCCTTTTATCTGACCATTCATTGTCAGTGTAGATGTAGAATGTTCCAGATTATCTGACAAAGTTATTTTTGCATACAACATCATATTTTTGTAACTAAATTGAGTTGACACCACAACACAATTTTCCTACTTGATGGTAAGTAATATTTGTGGTTTAAAATTGTGCATCTCTCTTGAGTTGTATTTCCTCATGACTGAGGGTCACAACTACTCCGCAGAAATAATTCATGCAATTAATTAAAGTGCATGATGAACCAATAATTCCTTTTCACTTTGCAGACTACTCAGATACTGTCTGCCAATTTTTTTTTCTGGTGTACTAACAATATAAAAAAAAATCTCAACATTGGTAATAATAATTAAATTCATGTTATACTAGTAATGGTATCTATATAATAAATGTATTGCCTATTAGAGCTAAGCACAACATGCACAAATTTATATTACTGTCAGTATAATACTCTCATTTCTATATTAGTACAAAATAACAACACCCTTATTGCATTATTTATAAAAAAATAATCAATGATTAAAAAGCTAAAGAGGGATTTTACTCTCATTTAAAGTATAGTTGTAAAAAAACTATAATATATAATTAATCATTGACATGATCAATGTTTTAAAAATAGGGAGGTAAATGTTGCTTGCCTAAATCAGTTTACATATTTTTCTTGATGGCAAGAAATTATCTCATGAACTTTAAAGAAATGATCTCATTAAATATTTTGTTTTGTATTTTATCATTTGTGAATTTGCGAGTGTATTGACCTTGTTTGTGTTTACATTATGTTTTTCAACTAAATCAAGGTTGGTTTTTTTTCATATCATTATCATATATTTCATGTTTTTTTTATGATATTAAACTATCTGTGAAAGTAAGTACCTATACCATTTAGTATTATAGTAAAATTGTTTCTTAGAATAGTATTAAGGTATCAAATTTTTGGACTATTTTTCTACTTTTTTTTATGGTAGGTATTTTGATTAATATTTTCTAAAATCTTAAGGTTTGGCCTGACAACAAAGTTCACTAAAATTTTATGTAGGTACAGATGTAAATAGGTACACAGATAAAATAATTCATTTTACTATTGTTGCTGTTCTTAATTTGGCTGTGTTATCCATATGGCAATTAAGAACAGACGAAATTAACTTAATTAGACTGTTCTAAAAAGTCTTATCTGATTCAAAATTTCTATAGATATAGTTCTATCACTACAGTACCTACCTATGGTAACAATAACATTGCTTTGGTCAAATCAAGAGGTCAAATTAATTAATAAAGTGACCTGATTGATAGTACAATAGTTGAAAATAACCTTTTTTCTACTAATAAAAGTATTATTTATCAGATGAAAAACTGTATTTGACTTTATTCATTTCTAATGTTTATGAATATAATGCCATATTTTTATAATATTCACAGCTATCCTTTAGATTTTCCTTTTGCTTTTCCATCACAATCTAGCAGACTATATAAGATCTATAATAATAAATAAATAATTCATTTATTCATCTATAGTGTTACAGCGTTATTATAATAGGTATGTGATTTAATAATAAAGTGTTTCACTATGAGATAAGTCTTACATTTATAACCTATTTACATTTTGAGTGACGATTTGATAAGTTATTGTAATTCATTACCTAGCTAATTAAGTAGGTATCTATTATAATTGATATTAATATGAGACAATTTAAAAAGAATAAATAAATTAAACATTTGTTAAACATTATGTAGTTAGTTACTTACACTAATTTTATATAACCGTTATTTAACTTTCAATAACAAGTACATACTAATCAATTTGAAAATGCATCTTAAAAAACAGCAGCACTTAAAATAATTTTAATAATTTACTCATCATATCATCCATAGCCGGTTTTGCCACACTGTCGGGTATAGGCCTCTCTCATAGTATGCCATTGGCTTCGATCTCTAGCCAGCCTCGTACAGGTTTGATCTGTGACAGATAAATCGTATATTAAAATATTCTAGAGGTATTCTATAAAAAAGTAACTGATAACAAATGTGTAGTAAACATTTGAGACCGGTTGTAACTGATATTTATACTATGCCTATCATTCTGCTATAGTTGTGCTATACCTACCTAAAATACCTACAGGTTTGTTATTGACAACTGTTGGTGAAATAAATGGTTCCATTTATACCATATTTATCTAGTTAGGTATGTGACGGTTTTATTTGTTATTGTAATGTGTTTATAGAAGTGTCCAACATAATGTACAATATATTTAGGCATATGACCCCAATTGTAAATTGAACCACCTTTGTATGTATGTGTGTATTTAGAAGTTTGTGAAATAATCAACTTATTTTATGATTACGTAAGTCACATAAAATATAATAGTGATAAAAATCACCTATAAGTATTTTTCTAAGAAAACTTCCTTTTTTCTTAAATAAAGGTACCTATTTCCGAATTAATAACATTTGAACACCTTTACGCGCGTTGAGCATATAATATTTTTTTATTTTTACGCAAGATTCTGAGACAATTTTATCTGAATCTTAATTACAAAGACTACTCAGTGTACCTTCAAAGTAATGTACATATGTAAGTAAAGTGTACCCAAACAAAAAAGCATTTTACCAATTTCTACTTTTGTCTGGAAAATGTGTTGGATTTCCCAATAAGTTAGCCTCCTTGAGGAGTCAAAGGCCCAGACAGGGTAAACGGCCAGACGAAGTAGGAAACTGTCTACATACAGACAACTAAATATTAATGGCTGTATGCATATAAGAGTATCCAGGCAGCTTTAGTGCATTGAGACCAAAAACATTTGTAGTTCTGCTCTCCATCGAGACTGATAGAATCCGCCTTTAGTTACGTGATTAGATTTAGTATACGTTTGTCGTTAAATTGTAGGTCCCGGCTGTTTGTCTAGTGCGGCAGTCATTAAGCCATGTCAGAGGCCCTTAGGGCGGCTTGATAAACTCTCGACACCAGGGTTAGCCACTCTCATTTGATAATATGAAGGGTTATTTTAATATTAAAACTTTCGTGAGACATTCTATCAATATATTAACTAAACGGTTTTCACTCACGTGTAAATCGCGTAAGTTGCGTCAGTCTGCGTGCTGCCGCGGTCCCAGAACATACGTTCTGAAGATGGATGTCATAACATCCGAAACGCGTAAACAACTTACGCGATTTACACGTGAGTGAAAACCGTTTAGTTAATATATTAATATGAAGGGTTGTTCAACTTAAGTTAAAATATAATACCTAAAATATAATTTAACTTTAACAACTAAATCTGCAATCTGAGAACTTCTTTTGAGAGCCTATTTCTCTGTCTCCTGATGAGGTAAAAAACAACACATTTTAATATATAAAGTCTTGGAATAAAAAAGTAAATATATGTATGGGAGTAGCCTATTCTTGTGTCGAGAGTTTTCTAATCGTCGTAGGGGCGTCTGACGTGAATAAAAGAGAGTGTTATTCGTTTTATTAAGGTGCGAATATATGCGCCCCCGTAATTCTCTCTCATGACCTGTTCTGACCCCTACAAGGGACACCCAGGGGGCAATGCCCTTAATTTTCAGAGAGCAATAAGGTCGCGATAATTTTACATTTTCTATTATTATATTCTAACGGAGCGTAAAGATATTGCCGCGACATTTTTCATTTTAACGAGAGATATTTTTTATGAAATAATAAATAAAATTATTCTCTAAATCTATAGAGTGACAATCACAATGCTCTAGATAGTCTCTTTAATTTAACATACATCTAAAAGTAACAAACAGGCTAGAAGTAAAAAACATATATCTAGTACCTACCACAACTCGCGGCCTTAGCGCTAAAAGCGGTTTCTTACCAGACAACCGTACTAGTACGTACATATGTACCATAGTGTGATTGGTTACCAACTGTTTGTCTAGTTCGGCAGTCATTAAGCCATGTCAGAGGCCCTTAGGGCGGTTTGAAAACTCTCGACACCAGAGTTGGCCACTCTCATTCAATAAGAAGAAGAAGAACTGTTTGCAGGGATCAAATCGCTATTCGCTAAGTTTTGGACTCGTATTTGTCGTGTGCAAGTATAGTTTGATTTGAACCGAGCTACTTTAATCATTTACTGCTAGACTTTCCGTAGCTAACTGTCATCCTAAATCTTCTAAATCCTAAGTCTTTGTAACATCAGTTGAGTTCTATGTAAATATACCGTTCGATAGATGCACTAACATATTATTAAACTAACAACACTACACTTTATGGGGTGGTGTTTAAAATTATTAAGAACAGATTTGGTAAATATTTTCAAGGTAGACTTTTTGGCAACAAGTGATACCTATATTTAATTTATGCCTACCGAATTCTCGTGAAGTCTGTAAAGTTCTTTATCTTGTTGTACTCCAAATGACATGTTAATTCTAATTACAAAGTACATTTCAGGTATTTATCTAATTTATCTGGAGTGACGCATATAAAATAATGGCCGATGAGTAATTTCATAGAAAATTACAAATGTACGTACGAATTAGTATGTTTACGCCATAGTTGTTTATCACTTATTTTTATAAACGTATAGACTGAATTTATTTATAGAATTACTCGGAGCCTTTGTATATGTGTGAGTTCACTTTATTATGATGATGAGTTTTAAAACTATTTAAAGATTAAATAAATGTGATTTTTTACCCTTAGAACCCATACATTAGAGTCAAACGTCTGTCAGATCTTAGAAAAATAAAATACCTATGCAGAAACATTTTAAATTGATTTGCTGTACCCAGATTTTAGAAACAATAAATTATACAATACTCAGAATGAAAATATGTAATTTAAAATACATATTATGTATGCAAGTTGTTTTTTTAATGTTATACTTTGATTTGATAATGTTAATTTTTGTTAACAATAAATTTGTTGCACGGTTCGCACCGGGAGAATTAGTTTCGTATCGTTACTTATCTTATCAATTTCCCTCTTTCGGCCCAAGTTAAATAAGTTATATATATTTCCTATCCCATCCTGTTATTGCCGGAATAAAAATAATATTTAGCTTCTAGTCATCTTAACCCGCAAAAAAAAGTCATCACTGACTCTATTTTTTTTTTACAAGGAATGGGTTTGCACTTGACCGTAATAAAAAAGAAACGTTTTTATATAGATAGGATGATTATGTTTCCGCTAGTTTTGTTTGACCCCTGTATAAACCTACGTTATCAGCTAACAATGACTTTAAAATGTTTTATCAAACCTGTCTGATTACAGCGGGATGCGTGTGACCTAGATTAAAAAGAAAACATTATTCATACTTCTTAGCAACATCTTAAAGATGGGAACGGGAAAAGGACTATTTAGACACATTGTGTTGTAATGTTATCAGCACTGATGATATAAACTTACAAAGCTTATGTATTTCATATCACCAAGATGATATGTCTAAAAATAGTTTGCGTTTACTATCTAAAAGGAGAACATACAATAGCGTCTATTTCGGATTTTGCCACATTATTTTTTACTGTTTGTCTAGTGCTGCAGTCGTAAAGCCATCTCAGAGGCCCTTAGCAGGCTTGATACACTCTCGAGACCAGAGTTGGCCACTCTCATTCGATAAGAAGCCACGGAAGCTGCCACCTTGACAGTTCTAAAAATTTTCTGTATAATCTTACTACCGCAATTCCTAGTTTTTCCTCGGCTACAATTTTGAACGAGTTATCCATAATATTTTATGTCTTGTATAATGGAACATAAGTGACCTAGTGTTGCTAGAAACAAAAACCAGACACTGAATAAATATTGTAAAATCGTCATTAATAAAAAATCTACCATTCATATAAATTTTTAGGTCTCTATCTCTCTTCGAGTCGTATTTCCTCTTGACTGAGGGTCCTTCCACGGAAGACACTAGTCCTCAAACACGTGACTTCCTCACGAAGTTTTCCTTCACCGCTAAGCAAGTGCAAATCTATATATAACTTGAAAATACAAGTCATTGGTGTAGAACGGGATTCGAACCAGGGTGCGTCAGGATGAAAACCGGATGCTCAAACCGCTGAGCCACACTCGCTAAATTTTTGAGTAGGTACATTTGCCAATTTGAAATAATGTTCCTAAGCGTGTGAATGCAGTATCGAGAGTAAGCACGAGGTGACCATACTGGGCGGCCTCAACGAGTTCTGCGTCAAATTCTTCGGCCCGCCGGGCAGTAAGTACTACCAGCCATTATTCTCTCGTGTGTTTTATGTATGATCTTTTTTTTTACATGAGATAGGCTCACGCTTGACTATTACTTTACTTACAATAATATGATCACTTGGAAAAAATACCGATCAGCGAGTATATTGAGATAATAGCTTTCTGAATGATCATGCTTTGATCAACAAGATATACCTACTGTGCCGGTCCGTTTTATAGTCACTTTTTGTTGTGCAATAAGGTCAATAACTTTTTGTTAATTGTGATTGAAGGTAAGGTTCGTGGGACGTTTTATTTTTTATTTGGTATAAGAAATATTTATATGATTTTATTTGGTATTTAAGTTTATCATCAACTCCCATAAAGGATGAAGCTGTCAAGAATGTCAGAAAAAATGCTTAATGAGATGTACTTAAAGGAAACACCTATTTAACTACCAGTTCACTTTAAAAGCCACTGATTCGGTCGTTTTAACATTTCTCATGCACGATTCTATAAAACATTATGAGATAGCCTTCGAGTGGAACACATGCTAGATGTACCAGACTCACGTATAAAAAAAAGAATAAAATACATTAATTACTAGCTGACCCTTCGAACTCTGTTCCGCCTTAGAGGCAATAAATAAGCAGATTTTGATTTAATTAAAAAAAACGGGTTAAAAAATATGCTATGTCCGTCTCCTGGTTCTAAACTACATCCCCACCAATTTTCAGCTAAATCCGTTCAGCCGTTCTTGAGTTATAAATGGTGTAACTAACACCACTTTCTTTTATATATAGATTTACACGAAACACTTCCTAAAACTTCGTCTGTGTAATATATTTGTATAATTTCCAGCTCCGTACGAGGGCGGCGTGTGGCGCGTGCGGGTGCACCTCCCCGACCACTACCCCTTCAAGTCCCCCTCCATCGGGTTCATGAACAAGGTGTACCACCCCAACATCGACGAGGTGTCGGGCACCGTGTGCCTCGACGTCATCAACCAGGCCTGGACGGCCTTGTACGGTGAGTGGAGTCCCATAATCATAAGCATCTGTATTCATAAAAAAGTATTACATGTCAACAAAAATATATTAAAAGAACTACAATTTCCTGGGTAGGTAGGCTAGGTACATATGGTCACAATTATGAACATAACACGGATTAAAGCTTATTTTTTCCAATATTGCAGACCTGTCGAACATCTTCGAGTCGTTCCTGCCGCAGCTGCTGACCTACCCCAACCCCATCGACCCGCTCAACGGGGACGCGGCCGCCATGTACCTGCACAAGCCCGAGGAGTACAAGAAGAAAGTATCAGGTGTGTATGGAACTATATGGTCCACTAGCGGGTGCTCGCGGCTTCGCTCGCATTAAGAAGTAAAACTTGCATCCCCTATTTCTGCCCCTTGACTGCTCCGTGAGCTTAGTTGGTAGTGGCTCTGCCTTCTAATCTAGGGGTGCGGGTTCGATTCCCGAATGGCACAAGTAATTATGAATATTAAAATTTGTAATTATTTGTGTTAAGTCTGGTCGTTTCTATGTATAATAAGTATGTATTTACAAAAGAAAAAGTATATATGTATTATATCCGTTATCTAGTACCCATGATACAAGCGTAAGCTTAGTATGGGGCTAGATGACGCTGTGTGATATGTCCTAAAATATTTATTTATTTATTTCACACCTTTAAAAGTGGCATTTCCAAAAATCTTTTCTTAGCGGATGCCTACGTCAAAGCATCTACCTTCGTTCCAAATTTCAGCCCAATCCGTCTAGTGGTTTGGCTGTGCGTTGATAGATCACTATATCAGTCAGTCAGTCAGTCACCTTGTTTTATATATTAAGATTGTCCGGTGACGCTGCAATGGTAGCAGTCAGTGATTGTCTTCGAACAAAACACGCCTCGAGTTGACACTCTTAACTGGGGCTAGACGCCGGCTGATGTCATCATGCGCAGTTTAGTTTCTAAGGTTCTTCCTTAAGTTTTCTTCGCCTTCCGCCATTGATGGAAATCAGGTATCTCGTACCTGGTACCGGCTGGTTAAAAATGCTGCTATGGCTCGTCAGGCTGACGTCTGAGCAGGCTGTCAGCTGCACAGTCCTTCTCAAAAATAGTGCATACAGCCATCCATATACCGTTACAATTATAATACAATTATATTCATTGATAACAAGCATTAATACATTTGTTTACATTGGTGTCCCTGGCACCCGCTGTAGGATTCACAGTGTCGCGGTGCTAGGGTTTTTCCGTTGAACATAATTAAATTTACGTTACGTGAGAAGCTTTAAAAATACTCGCAGCCACGCGTTTTTGTATTTTTCAGGAAATATGGCCCTGGCCAGGTAACGACTACCAAATTTATGCTGTCATTACAATGAAGGTAGAACCAAACTCATCAGAAAACCTTTTTATAATTTCAGACTACGTGCGGCGGTTCGCCACGGAAGAAGCCCTGCTGGAGAAGGACGCCATCACGGGCATGGGGGGCGCCAGCGCCGCCACGTCGGGCGCCAAAGCCTCCAACGGAGCACCCTCCGACACAGAGAGCTCCATGAGCGACTTCAGTGATGACGAGGCTCAGGACATGGAGTTATAACATCAGGTTAGTCACAATTTGGTGTGTTTTTTTACTAACTCAAACAGTGGCAGTTTCCTCGTAATCGGTTTAGTGATTTTTTTTCATTCTACTTATAGGCTTTAAATAATTTGGCTTGATATAGTCTTAAGTCTCCCTGCATTTCGACCGACTGTAAGCGACAGCGTACTCGATGTAGCTTATTAACCCAAAACAAATCTATTCCCCAATAAATTTTGACGTCAACCATAATCTTATAGTATAAATAATAGAGTCTGTAAGCCTTTCAGGTGAAAATTTGTGATAATATACGCTACAAATGTTTATATAGTTTAAGCAACTTATTTTCACAGACCAATGAATCATTCATTTATTGACTCTATTTAAAAAAAAAACAATTAAGTAAAAATAGTTAAAGAGGTATTGTACATTTAACGTTTTGTGTGTACTCTTGCAGGTGGAGCCGTCGCTAAGCCCCGCCGTGAGCGCGTGATTCGCCTCTGATGTTGGACATACGCACCATCCCTGCGCGTGCGCACTACTACATACTACACTAGCTACTCACATACACCGGGACAGGTAACCTTGTATCATACAATACATACAGGACTACTGATAACTAACGCCCATTAAAAGTCGTAGAATAAAAGTTGTATTAAAGCCGCCCTTAAATGAATTAATAGATAAAATATTCCGGGACACACCAGACAGCGCCATCTATACGACACTTATATAAATGATTATGCGTTGGTTACCAGTAACCCTGTATATGTAATGTAAGATGTAACCCTGTAGGAAATATTCGGTTCGACTTGTACGAAGTTGGTTGGAAGGCATTTACAGCAGTGATTGTAAAATAACTGGTTACTGAGACGGCTGTAGATGATGATGATGTTTCTTTTGATGATTGTGATATTTTTATCTCTTAGTACGAGAATTATGGCAGGTGTCATCGCCATACTTTTTGAAATTGACGTAAAATGTATGAAGATGACTGTTGTCAAATTTATCATCATTTAGACACGGTAGACATTAATATTGCTCTCTTGATTAAGATTGTATAAACAGCATTAAGACAACAAAAACTATCAGAAGACTTAATGACCTCCCTTTTTGAAGTCGGTTAAAAAGACATTTCAGCGAAGAACTTGCAAAATCTAGTCAAATTTTTGCTAATTACTCATAAACACATAAAGTAATGATCAGTCGATTGCTGCTGTAAATACCTTCCAACAACTTCCATCAGCTAAGCAAAACATTATGTCATACTGAAACCTTTTCACATCACTATTAAGTATTGATATGTTATCGACATCGAATCGCGTGTGCTGGAACATCACTGCCACTAAAATTAATGATAAATGTTTCTTAAACGATCGTGTCTGTCTAATACAAATGGAAACTTATCGGAAAATCATTTGAAGAGCTTCTAAAAACATATTTACGAAATCGATATAGTTATTGCAATCATGTTTCACACTTTTCTTATTTAAACGCATTGTCCAACATTAGATAAAGAGAGAAATCGTTGTGTCATGCTGTCCGTTATGATATATGTAATCATGGACCATGTATTGCCAACATTATAAATAGCTGGTCACACTGGCGCCATCTACGTTACTTTGGCGTGTGACAATATTCAATATAACATGTTAAAAAATCTATTCTAAATTTCTTATTATCTAATATCGCTGTAGAAGGCGAAAAGTTGAAATAAAAGTCAGTAAAAACTTCAAGCGATTTGACATTTTCGCGTTGAATAATGTCGCGCGACAGAGTAATTAATAAGTTTGTCGCACCAGTGTGACCAGCCTTAAAAACTGCTCAGGGACAGCATCATGAGAACATGCTTTAAAAGTGATTTAAGGTACTTTAAAATTCTTGTTTTAAAATTTTAAGATGTCGCTTTGAGATGCGGAGTGGATAGCGTTTTTAAAATCAAACTAACTAAAATACTACAAATATGTTTATTTTATGTGTTTATAAATTTGGAATCGTTGATTAGCACGCGAATTGTAGTAAGCCTTAACTTCAAAATTTATACATTTAAAAACTAGACGATGATAGTTTTAATGTTTTTACAGCAGAAATTATGACTTTCTACTGCTAAAATTATTGAAACTCTATCCGAAGTCCAAATCAGGCAGGCTGTAGTTAAACTTAAACCTATCCCACGTAAAAAAAAATACCACTGTAAATAGCAACACTCCGCTATTCACTCCGCATTTCAGAAAGCATCAAATAGTCGTCTGTGTGTTATGAAAGTTTCAATGGTTAAAAACTAGGAGTGTATTTGGCTTGTCTATGTGTGTCTCTTACGCTTAAGATTTTACTGTGCACCCGTTCTATTTCTATGGATAATAATCGGTAAAATTGGACTAAAAATATAATCATTACCTAACCAACAAAATTTTAGATCTCGTAGCTCAGTCTGAGACATTTATACGCGCTTAGCTAAGTTAAGCTTCTTTCTACTAATAACCAAACATGGTATTTACATCTATGTGATTCCTTGACTCTCGTGACTAAATAAATGTTGCCTTGTGTAAAATAGCATGATCATTTTGACATTTTTGACACCGGTCATGCTGGTCGTTTGACGTAAAAATTGACATAAAATGTATGGAAATGACAGGTGCTTAAATAACCATGCTAATTCTGACAAAGTATAGAACTAAAAAAAGGGTTGCCATAGAAATAAAACGGGCGCACAATAGCAGCAATACGATAGGAAGAAAAGTGTTCACTATTCGGTGTTTATATTGGATAGAGGCTTCGACGATCGATACTAGGCTACTACAGGCGACGCCGGGTGGACAGTGTTGTCGTATTACATACATCTTTAAGCCTTTATGCATCGAATTCAAAAGTTGTGCTCATATAAATACTAACTAGTAAGACTCTCAAAGGCAATGTAAAATTCAAAATTTAGAGAAGAGTATTTTCGATATTGATTCTCAGACTCGACAATTTTTGCTCGTGCATAAGCGCAGTGCATGGTTTTGACATATAAAACTCAGGTGTCTCTGCTGCTTTACATCAGAATAGTCAGGAGTCTGTTTCATTGTTTCTAATATTACAAAACGATAAACGTTTTTTTAATGCTACATCATAAGTAGTGCAATTTATAAAAATGGCAACACTGTCCATCCCGACCGCTCAAGTTAAAAATTAACTTTTAAAATTTAGATTTACTTGCTAAAGTAACATACTCAGTACTAAAATAAAAATATATCGAATGTATTAATCGATATCAAATGTTGAATGTTACTATGAATAAGTATTTTATTACCGTACTTGTCTGGTTTTTTTAAAGCAACTTTGGAATTTGATTACTAAGTAGGTACCTTATATTCAAATAACTTTTACGTTAAATCTAATGTATCCAAGTAAATTGTCCCTTTAAAAGATATGGGATTCAAATTACAAGTTTTGACGGATGTGGCAGTTAAACCTTGGGGATAGTAAATATTTCTAAAAGTAATGTTTCAAATTTCGAGGTTGCTTTATAAAAAGCCGGGTAGTGTAATTATGTTGGGATGTTTGTCCACGCAAGTTAAGTCTGGCATCGACGCACGGCGCACGGCAGGACGCGGGGCGCGCGAGCGAGCTACTCCTAGCATTTTGTAAATATTATAAATCTGTCCCCCCATAGCATAAATCCATTTTAAATCTATTAAATCGAGCCCGTCGCAACGGACTAAAGTCATCACTTTATTATCTCATAGGTATTTAATGTTTTTTTTTATTATAGTTTTTATTTTTAATCAAAATGTGTCATGATGTGTTTTCGTCGGTCTCCCTCTGTGACTACCGCGATGTTGCCATTATTGCTATTGGCAACACTGGAAAAAGTTATTAAAAGTTGAAATTGTCTATGGATTTCAAATCAATCGAATTTGGTATACCTCGATCTGTGATTCGCTTTCTTCCCCTAAGTTTTAAATGAGATAAAATAAACGTCAATTTTTGCCACGAAGAGGTCGAGAGAGTGAATAATGTAATCATCTTCGTACTTAGTGTAATTGCTATGTTTACTGCTTGTTTTTAGATTTTATTTAGCACAATCATTTCTACGCTTCACGCCGCCTCTCTCATACATTTGACGATGGCAACAATTTGAAAATGTATTTTAACGCTCTCTTTTAAAGACAATAACTACTCATACCATTTCAAAATAATATGAAATTGTTTATAGCGCATATTTCTTAGACGTTTGCGCTTTGTTATAATCCTTATTTACTACAAATTGCATTATACATACCTACATATTTTAAAGGGTCATTGCATAAATACAAACTTTATCTATGAGTTTCTAATATCTTTGGACTACGCGTCTTTCAAATTCGTCTCCAGATATTTTCTTTAACTTTGTTCTTATACTAAACTTCTTATTGACTTAAATGAAAAAATGTCTACGTAAATTAAAATGAGATGAAACTGATCCTTTATATAGTTTTTTATCTAGCTATGGCGGCGTGTTGCTATCTAGCACCAAATAAACAGCATTTTGTTTGAATGTTCGATGCTACGACTCGAGTTATGTCCTAACGCTGTATCCGCCAACTGTTTTTGAGTTTGGCTAGTTTTGTGATGTTCTTTTTTACTTTTAATGCACGTTAACATTAATTGAAGTACTTAATTTTGCAGTACTGATTCTAGCTTAATTTGGGGTTAAATGTTTTTGACGATACAAATTCTTCAGTCGTAAAATATTGCCAGCAAAATAAAAATAAAAAGTATTTGGTAGTCAACACAGTTTAATTCTCATTTAATCAAGTAAACAAATATATTGAGCTTGCTAGTTTATTTTCAGTACATATCAGTGAGTTTTATGATGAGAACAGTAAAGTGAGTCAAAAAGAACATTTCAAAAGCATACACAGATCTCTAACGTTGACACATTGCGAACTAAAAGTCCTGCAATCGTCTATAAATATAAGTCTAGGTTAAACATAGATATATAACAAGAATATATTAATATAGAAATATTGTATCTTCGAAATGATAATTGATAACTCAGCCATAATAATATATTTTGGTATAAGGAGATAAACATTTAAAATTATAGTTTATTTTTTTTCTTGAAAGTTGGGTTGACGAGTTGGTTTTTCGTATGTTTTTTGGGAGATTTTATTGTGAGATGTCCACCCAGCTTCGTTTTTGGAATTTACATTACACAATCGAAATTAAGGTTAATTCTGTTTTCGGTTCTGGATAAAGATGATTTGACTGTACTAGCGTTTATCAGCAACCGTTGAGAAAGAAATCCGACAATCAAAGAAGTATTGTTATTCATTGTAATTTTGGGTTTCTTTGGTTGTCGAAATTTTTTCGCGCTCATTATGTAAGTATCTTTGAAAAAAAAACCGACGGCAGAATGAACAAGCATGCATATTTTAAGAGTTGTTGCAAACAATATCAGAAGAGCTTTAGTTTAAAGTAGTTATAGTAAGAAGTAGACGCAAATCATGATGGCAAAGATATTTTTATTGTATCTGACGAACTAAAACAGTGTTGATTTTATCCTAAATGACGGAATATCATGATAATTATAGCAAAATTTTAGTTTTATCAATCCATATTTTTACGAGTTTTTAGTGCATTCTGTACAGTCAAAAGTCTTTGCTGACAAAACAATTGTGGCGTGACTTATTACAGGGTTGCTGGTAATGAGATAATAAACTTGTTCTAATCTTTGGTTTCCTAGGATAGCGGTGCCGTCATATAGCGGCCGTAATATTACGGACGCAAATAGACGGCCGTCTTTACGGTGATGCCATGTGGAAAGTTCCACGGCCGTTTTAACACACCGTCAGTATTTTTTTTAAATAAACGTCAAACGAAAAGTATCATATAGTATGTTTTATTTAATATTTCTCCAATTTCACGCCACCAATTCTGTTTTAATTGACTTTTTCTATAATATTTACGTTTTATATAATATATTGCTTCGTTGTTACAAACGAAATCTATTAAAATTTCGTCGTCCTCGCTGCTCCAAGAGCTGGAACCCATTTTTTACGTTGTTCCGAAAAAAAAACACAAATAAGTACGTACTTATTAAAAATAGCTTCACCGCTATCAAAAAAACGTTCACCAAACCATCTCACACCGATAAGACGGCCGTCATGCAAATGGCGGCACCGCTTACGCACGTTACGGTGTCAGTTGACAGCTGTCAAATTATTCAAAACAATCATCTAAACTTCCAAAGTTACCAGTTTCCCTTGTAGATTGAAATAACTTTTATTATATTCAGGATTTTTTGATATTTTCTATTATCAGCTAGAAATAAAAAGTAAAACAAAATGAGTCACGCTATAATTGTCCACAAATGAGAATGTTTACCTAAATAGTGAAATTTCATTGATTAGTGGTACCAAGATATGAACGTACGCTTGGAATACGATTGTGGCATCGGTAATACATACTTACATGTAGCAGAATAAAAGTTTATAATTCTATATTTTTATTTGATTACATGTAATAAACTTACGTTATTTTTAAACTAATTTGTGTTTTATTTATATTAAGGTGAATTTAAAAGATTGTCTGGTAAATAGGAATTGCAATATTTTTATTTGTAGTATATTTTTAAAAGCTTCAAGAGTTCACCAACTAGTTAGGGTGGTTACCTATATATCTTTTAAAGTGCATCTAGTTTAAAACGAGGGGTAAGGTATCTTAACATATAAAAAGATAAAATAAAACACCAAATTGATTTATTAACGTAACTCTATTAAAAATAAACGCTTTAACAACAGGCCGTATGTACAACTATCTACATACATTCATACAGGACCATACAGAATACAGGGTTACACCGCACGCCCATTCCAGATTGAGCGAACATTAGGATTACCTTACAGAATGTTATCTATACAGAGTTAGTTGTAACTTACAATCAAGACAATTATTGTAAGCCTCTCACACAAGTGTGGTGAAAATTTATAATTTGAAAACAAATCGCACATTCAAAGTAGCTAAGTATATATATTTTAGCGTCTGACAGGCTGATATTTGTTTGTTAGATCAAAGGTTTCTAATCAACTAAACTGTAATTGTAGTAGACACTTCGTAAATAATTAGAATCCCACACATTTTTATTACAACTAACCCTGTGTCGAAAACATAATAGCTGTCATTTAATAAAATTATTATTATCTGTAAGGTTTGACAGACAGTCTTTGTATGTAAAAGAAATTGCCGGAATGAGCTCATAGTTCACTCTAGGACTGCATCATACATTTAATAAATGCTACAAAATAACAAAGGCAGTGTATTTTATAAACTAAGCAAACGAGCTTTCGCTGAACTATTATTTCTATTTGAAACGTTTACTATCAAAAAGACTGTACTTATCATAGTTTACCTAAAAACATTAGTCAGATTATATTGTGAGACCGCGGGTAGACTAGAGTTTTATTTTCACAACACGACTTTAGTAGGTATTAGGTAAATTAAGATGAAGCCACCGTCTCAATAATAATAGTGCAAATAAACGAGAGAATATAATAATACTATTTTTATTATGAAAATTGGCATCATTTTTCAATAGTCGTAATAAGCAGCTTGTTTCTCTCTAACCCTGTTTGCAGCCCTAGGAGTGACTAAACTCTGTCATAAATGCCATCTGGTAGTTTGTAGCGATATATTGGCGACAATAACAACTAAAAAATAACACGTAAAAACGCTCGCGTACAAAAACTGAAGAATAAAATCAAATTATTGAACCGTATAACATACATTGTATAAACAAACATACATCCATATTCAATACATTTGTGATTTATTAAGGAATTGTTTCTTTTTCTAATTCAGTGCGTTTTGGACTTTGCCATTATTATATCTTTGGGATATATTTCTCGCAATAATCTTCCTGGCTGGCATATCGTTATGGTTATTATTTTTATTAATTTAAATTTAGTTTAAACTTGAACATAGTATGTTCTTATGTACATTTAGTACCCAAGTAAATATTTTGTATGTAGTATATTTATTTGGAGTGATTTCGAGACAGTTTTCACATACATATGTGTATATAAAGAAGTGTAAACAAAGGAACAAACAAACACAACCAAAGTCCAAAACACTCACACATTCACATTCATCTAACTAAAATTAACATTGGTGTATTCAAGCCATATAATAGTGATTTGAAGGAGTCTCACATAATTCATACAGTTACTGGTAACGTAGGGAATATTTTTTTTAAGTTGCAATAATTATCAGTAAACCCTGTAAGTGTACTTTATACATTTGATGGTGATAAATTTTATGATTTGCCTTTGATTCGATCTTGGCAAATAAGAACTTCAGTGAATCACATTATGATTCATAAATGGTTGATTTGGTTGAATATGTTAGACTCCTTACTTATTCCGTTATATTTTAGTTTATCTAATAAAGATACATTTGTCACTTCAGTGTGTTATACACAACGAAGCAAAGCGTAAGTTCTTTATAGATGTAAACTATTTCTTTTTCATAGAAATCTTTGATAAAAATGGTTCATATTGTCTCTCGCAGAAAAGAAGAGAACAATATATTGTAGCTGTTTTTTTTATATTTTATGAAACACACAATCTAATTATATGAGCCCTCAGATCTTAACATAAGATATTGCAAATAACAAATAGAGATATCTTTGCTACGTCCTTTATACATAGGTACATACATAGTTATATGCCAGTTTAAACTTGAGGTTAATTTCCAAGGGCTCATAAATATTAACAATAATATTGAATTTCCGTATGTTTATAAATAAATTGTCTTCGGTCACATTAGCTATTACACTAATAGTCAGCTTGAACGACGCACCACATTTACAGACAACGACCACTTGTACAACTGCTTTATAACTTGTGTACTTTTTAGTATATTTGTTGTACTCGTAAATATAATTGGTGATGTTTTTAGTACTTTTGAAAACATATTATTTTTATCTATCTAATCTTGTACTTCAGAGTAGGTTTTGGTGGAATCTTAATTTGTAATTAGCAGAAATTATCATTTTATTGAACTGCCTTAGTTTTGTCTGACAGATATGTGATAGTAAAATTACAAATACATACATAATTCAATTTTAACAACTGAGAATGCCATTAATAAAAGAAGTATCAAAATCAGCACTGATACACTCTTAAAGTTCTTCAACAGCTGTTATCTGGTCAGCTTCAACAGTGTTTTAGGAGTATCTACAATCCGCAGAAACTCACCATCACATTGCTTATTTAACTCTCTTTTTCTCTGTCAAAAACACAAAAAATAACTTTCAGAAGATTTGAGATCTTTCTTCTTTTGAAGTCAACATCAACTAGTACCATCATCACCAACGTACAAGTCCAACAAACTATCAAAAAACTCTCCGTCATAAAGCAGTGCACACGTTGGTTTAGTTTACCCGATGATGAGTCCACAGCCAAACTTGAACTGCTGCTTGGCTTGGTTGGCCATCCCGGAGAGGGCAAACGTGAAGGGCAGCGGCTGCAGCTTCTTCTCCAGGACTGCTCCGATGTTCCAGTTTGAGTCTACCATGCCTGGAATAGATAAATAATATATTAAGTTTCTGCTATATTGGAAAATTAGTAAGTACTTAATTTAATTTACAGAAAGAGAGAGATTTGTTATCCAATCAGAACAGTTCTAAGCATGTCAGGTTCAATGTATATGTCACCGTAAGATTGTAAAGATTGTTAGATTACAATCTATCTAGCGAGATTGTAAACTATCGATAGATTGTGAACCGTATCATCTTCGAGTCCAACACTTGCACTACAACAGGACTTGGCTCCTCCTCGCTTCGCTCGTCGTCGCATGTGCGTGGTAGAAAGCAACCTAACGTACCTAATCTTACCTCCTGTCACAGACAAGTGACTTCGCAATACCTAAAGATAGAGCGCGAGTTGCATTCCGTCCTACGCCGGTTCACTATTTGACGGCTTCACTTCGGTAGATTACAATATAGCGAAGAATAATGAGTCAAATTGCAATCATAATGATACGGTTCACAATCTATCGATAGTTTACAATCTCGCTAGATAGATTGTAATCTAACGATCTTTACAATCTAACGGTGATATATATATATCTGTGTTTATTATAAAATATTATATTTTTGTTGTTACAAAGGCCACAGTAAACAGGTTTCTACTAAATGTGCTACATGCTACCAGTATTATATCTTTAGCATCAGATTGCATTCAATGCATGAATTCAGTTTCTATTTTGCGAACAACCACCATATTTATTAAAATTAAACACCTCTTCGATAGCGCTAAAAACAATTGTCTTTCATATCAATTCAAAGCTCAGGATGATTGGACGGAATTTGAGAGGCCTAAACTTAGCACAGCGATGAAGCAGGTAAATAATATAGTGCTCACCTCTAAAGACTAGATCAGCTTTGGGTATATTGACTTGGTACCCTATAGTGCCCACAGACTCCATCCCTCGGAACGACGTGTCGATTTCTGCTACTATCTGTAAATAATACATCTTGTATTAGATCATTATTTATTCGAGTTTGCTTTACAACCTGCAATACATGTATGATTTTCTAGTAAAATTTGGAGGTCAAATATATATGTATACCTACTATACTAGGATATACTCAAATATTCCTCAAACAAGGAATGTGCAAATTGTGCAATCCACATTTATAAGAAGCCTGTTTTTTGTGTCTTTAGTGTTTTCAAGCATACATGTTACACATGAGTTTTTTTTTACAGAAACAATGTCCAATAAGTATTAATTAAATCAAATCCTGCTGCACTTACTTGTAGTTGTTCACTTGCTTGTTTGAAGTAACACATGTGGAAGTTGGCGGGACTCAGCGTCGCCGAGATTTCCGAGTCTGGAAATTACAAAATAACTCAATCGTAAATACTATAATAACGTTCACTAAAGTTGACATACAAAATTTTTGAGTAGGTACAGTTTACTAATGTTGATAATAAGTATCAATGTTAGTTTCTATAGTCGCAAAAGTCGTGGAAACCGTTAGAAAATCTATATGCATCACCGTATCTTACTCGATATTCAAGTCGAGAGTTAAACAGTTTCATCAAGGCAAGCGCGCTATTCGTAAATCACAATGTTGCTTGATTAATATCTGGCGAGTAGTAGCCAAGCGTGAGTCTATTTCGCATGTAATTGCAGCCAGCCCCAACGGAAGACCAGCGCTGGTTGCTTCCACACAACCAGCATTATGCTGAGTTGGGGCTGTGTTGTGGCAGATTTTATGATTGTTTATTATGTTTTTACTCGTGTTTGTTTTTCTGTTAAATCTGTCACAATAAATGTTTTCTTTCTTTCTTTCTAAATATTTCTATGTTGTACGCACCGTCCATGGTGTACCTGGCGGCGGCGGAGGTGAAGGCGATCTCTCCCCCCGCGACGCGCGCGCCGGACTGGTAGATGAGCTCCGCGCCCAGCGCCAGCCGCTTCGTCACCGACTGCAGGGGTGAGGAGTATATTAGTAGGAAGTATATTAAATGAAGCAAAATAATTGTGAGATGTTAGAGCTATCACACAGAGAAAAGGCTTAGCAAACTTTAAAGTCCTAAGTTTTCTTGCGACGTAAATTGTTTTTGTTTGAAGTTGGTTTGTCAATAACAAATGTATTAAAATAAAAACATTATTTATAGGGATAGCAAACATTAAAATGATAATCATGCCCCAAAAAAAATAATGATAATATATTAGATTTAAACATTTTCTGTTTACTTTTGAATTAAATTTACAAAAGCACTACTGTTCTATCTATATCTACAGTCTACAACTATCAATAATTATATAACTAATATTAAGTAAATGTTTGCAAGGTTGCATCCATGAATTATAATTTGACATTCAAAAAGTGTACAGCCATGTACCTACTTGAAATAAATATATGAATATAAGATGCAGGTTCAGCTTTCAGTCATTATTATTGTAGCTTATTACAAAATATGTTTAGCTAACTTACTTGTAGATAATGCAGCACAAAGACAGCAGATTTGTCGGTGAAGTCTGGTTTGCCGACGGCCATGGCCAGCGTGTAGTCACTGCCCTTGTACTCCACCGTGCCCTGCGTGGCCGTCAGCTTCGTCTCTTGCACCTGGAACATTAAATAACACTAAAATTAATATACAGTGCAAGCTAGATATAGTGTCACCAAAATCGAGTGAAACTGGTTTGTTCTAAGCAAGCTGCAAGAGCATAGATTGGAACATGGCTTATCATCAGGCAAATTTTAGTAAAGTTTTAACCTAGTTAGCATAAAAAAGGTATTAGCATACAAATATACATGAAGGTAGAATTTTAAAACCAAAAATTTTCTGGTTTCAGTTTCTTTGTAACTTTCTACCTCACCATTCATAATTTCTTTCCTACAAGCACTTATCACATCACTCATCATTTAATTGACTACATCATTAGTATTTTTTGTTTATAGATAGATAGATAGATTTTATTGACTTACAGAATTACAACTAACTTATTACAATGATAACAAGTGTTGGCATCAGCCATGTCTCGTCAAAAAAATTATTAATTAAAATTACATTAAAATTAAATTTAACTTATAGTTACTTTAGCTGTATAGGGGCTAGATTAGATAGTCAATTTAAAATATGAATCAAAATGTATAAAATTATGTGTCCTTAATTAATTAATTTAGAATTATATAATATTTCGAACTACATTTAGAGTCTTCTACAATTTTGTAATATAATTTAATTTTGACACAGCGTAATATAGGCAAGTTGATCAACACAAAATATGTTTAAACATTATCTCACCTGTGCAGCACCCTTGACCCTGACTTCAGGAGTGAGCTGGTGTATGACATTGAGGTTGACATTGCCCGAGGGGTCCACATCTCCGAGCAGGACAGGGAACGCCTCAGTGGGAGAGATTTGCTTTGTGCCAATGTATGTGGCCCCAAACTTGTAGCCATTCTGCGCTGAACTCATTGTCAGGGTGTGGGATACCTGTAATAATTGAACAATATAATACATCTGGTTATTGTGCTTTTTATTAACAGAATTATTTAATTAAGTGTATCTTGGGAAAATGCTAAACTTATCAATACAGACTGTTAACTATTGATAAGTATATTTTGATATCAACTTGAAGTCCTAAATATTTGTTTCTCTATAGATCTCTTCAGTACACATATATATCATTGGACACCCTGCGATTGTATCCTGGCTCTACTGATAAACACTAAAATCTATTAATTCTATATTTATCCAGACAATTCTGATCCAGTACTGCAGTTACTCTGGAATGCACTGCCACTTGACATCAAGAAAGCTCAGTCGGTTGAAAGCTTCAAGACTCAGGTTAAAAATTGGTATCTGTCGTCATTACTCTGATATATATGCTATTATTTTTCTACTGTCACTATAATATATTGTTTGTATATAGATATATATTTTATCTCTATGTATTAGTTTATTTTTGTACCTATTCAGTATGATATGTATTAGGATGTTTGTTTTTATGTTTATGTACATTATAACTATGATTGTTTGTGTTATTTATTTTATCTCTTCTATTTCTATTGTAAACCACGTCCTCTGTTATCCTTTATTAATTTCTCTCCATCCAATGGTTGCCTGGAAGAGATCGCTTTTAGCGATAAGGCCGCCACTTGTGGCACTAGTATAAGTTTAATCTATTTCTTTGTATTTTATTTTTGTGTGTGTTACAATAAAGAATATTCTATCTATCTATCTATCTATCTACTGAACACACAGTTCAACCTGAACACTTAGAATAACTGAAATTTGGTTGATAACTTCTTAATGTACCTAATCCTATGTATAGGACTAGAAGGTGCTGAGTGATATATCCTGAAATATTTATTAAGTGTTCCATAGAACAACTGCCATCAGATTCTTACAACAATCATCATCATCTTCAGCCCTTTTCAAGCCACAACAATAGTCTCCCAAAATCTTATTCAGGTCAAATGTATAACAAACTATATTATCTCTAAATTATTTGTTTGCCAGCTTTCAACATAGATAAGATAAGAGTGAACTAGTTGCTATACAAACCTGGAAGTGGTTGGACAGTCCTCTGTTGACCATCAGTTTACCACCTTCAAAGTTTACTGGCATCACATCTGAAATAAATGAAAAATATTTGATAAAATACATGACATATGTATAATAAAACTTCTAAATGGGAGTAGCTGTTGGTGAAGATATATTAGGAATTACTATTACCAGAAATGTCTGTGATTGATGTCTTGAATATTTAGGTATTCATTTAAGTACCTACTTACTTAGTTTTATTGATTATTTAGAAAATAAAATTCATTACTTCCAAATTAATTACTCATCTACAGGAAAACACAAAATAGATACACACTTTTAATAATATTAATCTCTTTTTTATTAATAATTCATGTTTTCTTTGAGTCTTTTCAATGTTTCTACTAAGATGCCAGCTAGCCCAAATAACCTAGGCTTATTATATTATATAGCAATTTCAAGGTAATAAATGACATATATTTTGAGATGATGAGATAAAGTTCTTTCGGTAAATGTCTTTTAGAATTACAACCGTGGTTACCATGGAATTACATCACAAGTTAACCAAACTTTTTACCGCACTAAAGTGTTTATCACTTTTTTCTGAATGGTAGCGGAATATCAACACCGATATATTACTCGACTTATAATTTTAATTGAACCCTTATTCTGAGATAAGCTGTAGCACTGAAATAAAAATTACCTTTGCTTTTTTTATGGAGCTCATCCAACGTCCCAGGGTTCTCCCGTCTTTTCTCACTTTCTATGTTTTGCATGTCGGCGCTTGTGAGTCCAGAGTTGGACACACGACACAAACTCGTCATAGCACCCATTTTATAGGGAAACACTCAATACTTTCGCTAAAATATAGAAAAATCGATGCACATGTGCAATGAAACACAATTTTAGCGAATAAAAGACAATCGCTCGCGATCAGCGATGTGAAGTTGACAGAAAGCAACACCAACATAAAAACACTAAAATACCATAGACAATGAATAAAGTTTTTTGCGTTACATAGTAGCTGCTATTTGCTATTTTAAATATGCTATTTATTTTTCTTTTTACAAGTGTACAAGAGTCTTAATACATATTTATAAATATTTAAAACTTTTAATGATTGTCAGTGTCAAATTATATATATAAACCAACTTTGAGAATGCATTGCAATTTGCATTAGCGTGATAAGTTATAAAAACAATATAAGATATATTTTTGTGTGGTTAAATTACCTACTAATATCTGATTGATTTAATTAAATATAATAACAACCAACAAGCCTTAGTTACTCGCTAAGCAGTGAAATACTTCCAAAATGCCAAAAGTTGTGTCCAGGAGTATTGTATGCTCCGATACCAAAGATCAGGAAGAATACAATGAAACGAAGCCTCTACACATCTACTACTGCATCTGTGGACAAATGTCTTTGATTCTGGACTGCACCATCGACCGCCTTCCATTGCGACCTACAGATGGAGCCAGAGTTATAGACGGTTCTAAACATGCTCATAAAATCACTTCAGATCCTGATGAGACTGTCTACTTGAAACGAGAGAAAGGTAAACAACCTATTTCATCATTATTTCCTGCTGACTGCACTGCAGGGCATATGCATCCTTCCTCAGACACCATTACTTATTGCCTTAATCTTCTTAATGTCATATTATCTCCATTGAACAGGTCCTCATATAGTTATTTGTAGAAACAACCTTTTTGAGACATTTCCTGTGGACTATGATTCCGCAAGGAATGTCTCCTTAGTACATGACATATTAAATAATGTAACTACTTGTTAATTATGCTAACCCTAGTCTGTAAGAATAGCTGTTATAAGTTACTACCAAACTATGGATCACTTTGTAGTCCGAAATAAATAATTTTGAATTTGAATACATACCTATTACAAATGGGTAACATTTGTAAGCTAAGGTTATGCATTTATACTGTAAATCAGGATGTATCTAATGATCTCAGATGTTGTTTGATCCCCAGTTTTCATTTATACTTCAATCCTCTTCTATTGTTTCTACAAAATTTAATAGTTAATCCTCTTTTTCCTAGATTAAAAAGTACATCAAGTAAGATGTTGTACTTATCAGCTATTTCAAATTGTTTTCAGGTATTGAAAGACAATACAGAATGAAGTGCAAGAAATGTGCTATTCCCATTTACTACAAACACACGCAAGAGGGTAATGTGTTATTTGTTATGAAAGGGGCTCTCGTTCAGACTGCACCAGAAGGAGGAGTAACAGACATTTATAAACAAGTTGCCCTCACACAGCCCAAGAAAATCATGGTCACGAAACACACCAAAAACATGGGCAAGTTCAGTTCTGTCACAGTTTCAACAATTGATGAAGAGGAAGATGAGATAGAAGCTAGAGAAGTGGCTGACAGCTACGCTAATAATGCCAGAATTATTGAAAAACAATTGGAGAGAAAAGGTATGAATAAAAGACAAGCAGAGACTCCGGCACAGACAACGGAAAAGAGAGTAAGAGGAACATTGATTGATAAATAAATATTTAGGTATTGATTATGATAATGTGGGATTTTTATTAAAGTAATGTTAAGAAAATCCTCCTTTAGTATGGATGAGTTTAGCTATTTTTATTGTAGTTATACTTATCTAGACCTTTTTAGAATTATGGGTTTTATAGTAGGTATAGTTGGTATATAGAGCTCAGAAACTTATATACATATGTATGTGAGTGTATTAGTACATATTTATGTTTATTGTATAGACAGCAAAGCTTGGAACACTTTACTGGAAGCTGTGTTTCCCGCAAACTACAATCCAGGACTCTTCAAATCTAAGGTATGCAATGTAAGGCAATGCTTAACATCAGGCAGGTTGTAGTCATATGTAAACCTATCCCAAGTAAAAAAATGTAAAGAAATAGGCATATGGGGCTATTCTATTGTAGTAAAATTCTTACATAAATCCTGTCCTCAAAGGAAGAGGTAAAAAGTATAGAATTTACTGGCATGAAACCTAATCTAAGTGTCAAAGTAGTTAGGTAGGTAGGACATGTAACTATAGACATAGTTATGACTTGGATTTAAAAACATTAATTGTTGTGTTCTCACTTTTTTATTTATATAAAAAACAATTTTACAATGTTCCATTTTAAACAATAAATATTGATAATTAATAATGTCTCAACATAGTATGATTGACGGAATAAATATATTACTTTGACTTAAAAATGTATATGTACACAATCTATTTACAAATTCAAATATCTAATACAGCTAGCATTTTGCTAGTTATAAAAAATGTCCTTAATAAATGACAATTTTTGAAGTGAAGAATTTTGTACAATATTTACAATTTCAAGAATAAAATAGATGAAACATACAGACTTGTACATTGCCTTACCCCAAAATTACGGGTAGGACATTTAATTTTTATATAACAGTACAAGTTATGATTTAAGTTTTCATAGGAGCATCTTTATGCTATTAAAATTTATAACAGAAAAAAGAGATAAATATTTCAACTCTGTAACAAGGAAAAGATCCGTAAATATAATATTAAAAAGAAACAATCAATTGGCACTTGTAACACTAGGTACCTAAAAGGAAGAGACTTTGCATACACATCTCCTAACTTGGGATGTAAAGCATATAGTTAGGTTAATCAGATAAAATCGAAAATTTTAAAAATCTTCTCAAAATTCAAGTAAAGATGCAAAAAGTTTATTGACAAAAGATTGGAAACAAACATGTTTCTAATGGTAGCTACAATTAGGTTGGTTTTCCTCTGTCCTTAACTCTACGGGAATGTGGGTAATGGCAATGGAAGGACATGAACTCTATCCTAGTTTGCTCGCATCGAAACATTAAAAGGGCACTTACTAGGGGCTTACAGAACTAATGTGAATTTTAAATATTACAACACTTTCGTAGGAATCATGTTTTTTACTTAATTATATAAGACACTGAATGTCGACCATGGGTTGTGTCTTTACAGTTAAATGTTTGCAGATCTTTAAAAGAGACAAATCTTTAAAATGTCTCAAACGTTTCCTTATTTTCTTCATATCCTACAAAAGTGTCGTAAATTCGGAGATTTCGTGGATCGCGTTCAAAAAATTATGTAAAACTGATGATTAAGTCGAATTTAATAAATGCCACTTCGCTCGAAAACAAAAATAGTCATAAAATACTAATCCCTACTGTCTTTTATGAATAACGTAAAGCAAAAAGTACATATAAAAGTATAGTATATAAAACATAAGCCAGAAAGATCTGGATATCGAAGGGCGATGTTTCCTCCGCAATAGGAAAGAAGGATTAAATAATAAAAAAGAAAATTACTCTACTTACAAGATCAAGTAACAGAAATACAGAAACTTAAATACAAACGTAATTACATACGACATAAACAACCCGAAATGACATGGTTTGAAATATATAGATAGGTACATATTTATATAATAAATAGTTTGAGATGGTTTTCATACAAATATTACCAAAACCTCTCAAAAGATAGCTAAGTTTAAAATAGTAAGTATACTGAGAAGATGAAAAATCAGACTATCATCTTTATTACAATTAGGCAAAACTAGAACTACGTCTAGTTTGTATATAGTGGTCGAAGCTATATAATTACTGAACTGCGGAAATCATCTTATATTCGTTTACATGCTTCGTTAGAAATGTAATTTGCATTAAATATCAAATTTTACTGAATTGTAGGTATGTAGGTACATATACGCGCTCCGCGTCTAGTTTTGCAAGACAGTTGGTCCTTCGAGCCGGATTTACTGTTTGAACGATTTTTTTGAAATCTGATTACTGCTTGTACAACTTGTTCGATATATGCATGTTATTTCTACACACATCGTCCACACCAGATAATCTTCAATTATTTAGTATAAAATTGATTTCCGCAAATCCAGTTAATTCACTACACAAAATTGGATTTTCCTAAAATTGAGGTTTACAATCAGTACTTAACAAGTCTTCCGAATTGGTATTGTCACGGACGCGGCAAAAAACAAACATTTCTAAATACCAGCATTTACTAACAAAATGTCGACGAATAGTTAGCTGTAACGTTCACTACAATAGAACAAAAATAAGGATACTGACATCGAATAAAAGATGCTATCGTTATTCGGCAGTCGCTATTTCGATATAGCGTTTTAAATAACAAGTGTTATAATAGCAATCATCTCGGCCATATAATTTAAGTTAGGCACGACAAAGTAGTTTAAATATTCTAATAAGTATTACATAATAATTGCAACTTGCACTTAACGCAACTCAATTTACTTATCTTCTAAGAATAACGAGAAAATGTATGCGTATCGTTTCCATCCCTAAACTTTAATGTTTTAAGAGATACATTTTACTCTCTCTCAGAATTCGAATATATGTAGTTTTCTAATGCGTTTTTACTAAATATAATATACCCAATTGTAGGTGTTACGTTCAGTTCTTAAGAGGCACCGGCTAGGGTACTTTAAGTACAATTTTTAAAATATGTTCGCGACACTAAGTTCCCTACAAACTAGAAATCTCACTTTTTCTGTGTTAGTCACAGTACTAGAATATTATATAAGTTATACTTAACGCTTTGAAATGAAACCGAAAATATTGAGCATCAGTTACCGAGTTACAGTGTTCCACTACATCTTCATTTTCAAGAAGATTACAATTTAGTAAATGTCATCCGACACAGTGAAACAGCGGCTCGTATCAACATTGATTAAACGATAAAGTAATGAAAGAGTTGCGATAGAAGCTCACACCAGTACTGGTTTCCTTTTCCGTTTTCTCCTGTGGTGCTTGTGCCGGCGCGCGGCCTGTGCGTCGAGCGGCGCGGGCGCAGCCTCGCGGGCCCCTGCCGCTATAACTGGCGGTGCAGCGGGGGCGGCGCCGCCGGCTGGTGGAAGGGGTGGTACTGCCGGGCTAGGATGTCGCCCTATAACCCAGATAGTACCCTATACATACATCACACTCGAGAACCTGTCGCACCATGGAGGGAAGCTACGAAGCAACCGAGGCTACAAGCGATAGGGACGGATGGAATACTTACAACTTGAGGTTGTTGGTTCTGCGCCTGTTTCAGGTT
Source organism: Macaria liturata (assembly GCA_964023185.1). Classification (NCBI taxonomy): domain Eukaryota; kingdom Metazoa; phylum Arthropoda; class Insecta; order Lepidoptera; family Geometridae; genus Macaria; species Macaria liturata. Next base: position 835,366 of record OZ026831.1, on the reverse strand, counting down.
CCTCTCTTGTATCATCAGTTGATGCGCCGCTCTGCAACACATTACAATGTTTTATACCGACCGATAAATAGAATTGTACAAATCTTCGGACAGGCACTGCAGTATACTATTATTCGATTGCCTTATTCGTTCCCAGAAGGACGCAATACGAGACCAAATAACCGCAAAGAAGTCCCGTGCCTCAGCAAACATGCCCGACGCGCTGCAATATCTTGGCTGTTGCATAAGGATGCGAAATGCGTCATTATATTGCACCCTTATGGTGTGGTATGATCTTCTGGTGTACTCTGTCCAAAGCTGGCACGTATTTATGCATAGTGCATCTTTGATTCTCTATCCTCAGATGTAATAGGAGAGTTTTGTATTGATGATGACGGATGAATGACTTATTCATAGGTGTATTCTGGTAATTGACTTAATTTAGTCTCCTATTTAGAAAACACAGACAGTATATAATCTGATCTGATGATACCTGTCCATTTGCTCCTGAGTCATTTCAAGTGCCTCTTGCATTTCACGCGACGTGTTCCTCACAAATTCAGGATCACAGTACGCTGCCAGACCTTGCTCTGCGAGAACCTAGAATAATAAGATATATTATGTACCTATATTATCATTGTATTAAATAACCAACACTAGAACTAATTGTCGGCCGTATAGCTAATTTCGATGCGATCTCTTCCTTCAAAGTGTTTAAAAAATTCGGAAAGTTCTTTCGAAAACGAAAGGCCACTAACAAACAGCCCTTGGAACTTCTATTGGTTATTCACTATCCTTCGTGTTTTGTTCAGAAGTTTTCCAATTTGTGAAACACTGCTGATTGCGACAAGAAAGCTGAAGAGTCTCTATATCTAAGCTGTGCTAAGCATAATAATACTTACTCTAGTAACCAAGCTTTCCGCGGACCCAACAACGGGTACTGAAGAGTTGTTCCCGCGCGGGCTGCCTGGCAGTGACACTACACTCCGCCCCAGGCTATCGCCTCCTGAAACCATAGTTTACACAAGTTGTAGTTCACTGAAGATAAGTTTATCTTGTGTAATGGGTTTTACTTTGCAACGTTGTGTTCTCTACTTTTCAACTCTAATGCTAGTCGTGATTTCATCTCATTAAGCTGAGGTTTCAATCTTTCTATGTGTGGCATTACGATTACAAAATAAATAATAAGCTAACATACCATTTTTAATTTATACTTCTCGATTTATCTACTATTACTCTAAATCTAATTTCTAGTTATCAAAGCTTTTTTAAAGCTAGCCTTAATTATTTATCAAAGCAATGATACATGTCGAAAGACAAACAAATCTAAGTCGGTGTCCTCGTGAATATTGAATGATCTCATTTCCAAACTTAGCGATCGTGCAAATTAAAAACCAAAACCATTTTACAAATTCTTTTAAAAGCTTTCTAGTCCTGTTCTATTCTAAGATGCAGCTCTATGCAGCTTGTAGTGATGTTAGTTGACATGCCACGAAATACATGTTGATGGTTGATTTATACACATTTTGAGTTCAAATATTTAGATGCCAAAAACTTTGGTTAGTTTAAATATTGAATAAAATATTTTTAAAATCTCTTTACCTGTTACTCTCAAAAGTGCAAGATTTGTGTTAAAATACTTAGTGTCGATAATATTTTTCGTGAGATATTGCGAAATAATGGGATTTGCAAAAGCAATGTGACCGTGAATCTGTGGAAAATAATAACTTTGCGATACCCTCACAATCCTGGCTTGGTCGGAGCGATTTCCTGAAAGCTCGGTTATCAAATCTTTATAAATGTACATTATTTATTTGGCAAGTTTCGTTTAAAAGACACAATCAACACTACTACATAATAATATGTGACTGGTTCAATTCGCTGCGCATACGAAATACGAACTGATGGAGTTCACAAATCAGTTACCATTGAATAAAAAAATAGAAGTAGGTAATTATATATACCTAAATTCTAATAAAACACAAGATATCTACAACATCGAACTACAAAATTTTCTATTAAATTCAGAATTGAAGTCATAAGAGTATAAATATTTTAAAGAAAAGTCATCTGCCTGTTTCGGCTACAGTGACTTTTGCTTCTTTCTAATACTTTGCTTGTACTGGAGCGCCGACGCCATGCTCTAGCTAGAGTCTAGTCCTACCTAACACTGACGCAGTGACAGACGATATTGTAAGGAAGCTGTATGTGTGTGTGCGGACCTGGCGAGTGCGGGCGTTCTACAAGCCGAGCGGAGGGGACATGCGAGCCCGCCGCCCCCGACGAGGCGCTGCGCACCATCCGACCTGACACCGGCGGCTTGATGGCCCGCAGGCTGCGCCGCTCGCCCCCGCGCCCCGGCGCCGCCGTGTGGCTGAACGCGAAGGGCAGCTTGGCCGCCGCGTTGTAACCATACAGCGTCATGGTCTTGGACTCCGTGGTCGGCGTGCACGCGCTCGCCAGCAGCGGAGATATCTTCGGCTGGATCGTCTCGAACGCATTCGGGGACGGCGTCTTATCCTCCGGCGACGCCTTCCTCGGCAGCGACAACATCTCCTTCGATGACGTGACGGAATCCTCTGGATGTACTTTCTGTCTCGACACGGACGGCTTTGGTCTCTCCGGTTTCTCCACAGGTGTCGGCTGCGTGACTTGATGTGTCGTTTCGTTGGGAGTTGTCAGATAGTTGACGCAACCGAAAGCCAACCCGATCTGGCCGAGCATCTCCGGGTAGTTAGACTTCTGACTACTGTTAGTACATACCGAAATCCACACGGATGCAGTGAAAGAAACGTTGTGTTAGATTGCAAGTGATTATTGTGTGCGTAAAAGGGGTAAGTAAATTTCAAACCACACTAGACTACCTTGTATAGCGTTCTTAAGGTCATTTGTGGTTCTTCTGTAATATAAGCATTACTAATTTTAGACTCTTCCATGATACCATTAGACATCAATTCAATATTAATTTTGAGATTATCGTTTTGTAAGCATCATAATGAATGATTGTTAAAAGTTTATCGAAGTAAAATCGCTACTTACTCGAGTACTTGGTATATTTTTTCTGATTCTCCGTTAAATATGAGGGGCCTGAGCGGTATTTGTTCTTTCGGTTGTCCGTTGGCTCTGTAAACGATTTTCATTTGTTAGTGTAATCAAATACATTATAAACACTAATAAATAATTAATTTACTTACAAATTAGGTGCTAATGGTCCTCCTGTAGGTCCCAGCTCTCTTTGCATCAGTGAACTGAGATGATTCCCAACGTTTTCTGCAAAAGACGAATAAATATATATCGGTAATAATTTAAGTTCCTCTAAAGTGTAACATAGAGAGGTGAGATGCGATACCTGGATGTGTGTCACCATTTTTCTTTCTATGAAAGTGCCTGTTGGGTCCATGTCGTCGTATACTGGACCATACTCCTCCGAATAGTGAGTGGTTTCTCTGCAAATACAACCAGTTAGTATTAGTTTTATATTCATCTTACGAATGATTATATTTTTAAATTGGATTTGAAATTTGATACTAGATTTGTTTCCACTTGACTTGCATCTACTACGTATGTACTACACATCTTTGAAATACTTATGATTTGTTACTGTTCTCACTCTATGCATCGGTATATCGCACTCTCCCGCGATGTCGTCCAGGTTCCCAGAGATGGCTCGCTTCAGTTCTGGCCCTGCTTCATGCAGCGTCCTCAGCCCCGCTTGCAATGTCATCTGGTGGTTCTGTTCGTCGTTCTGTCTCAACTCCTGCTCCTTCCGCTTTTTGAACCTTGAGTCCATCAAAATATGGATTAAAAACAATTGTCTCAACTTCATTCACGTTTTGAATACTTACATTAATCCCAATATTTGTTTGTGCTGCTATGACTATTTCTTTATAAATAAAAGTGAGAGATAAAAAGTTTGCTCTAAAGCAATAAGCTGCCATTCTCTTGAGATTGCAGTATCTTTATGGTATTGAACAAAAATGTTATGTGTCACAAAAGTTGATCGAGCTGAATTGAAATGGAACATCATTCCGTTGATTGAATTAGTTGGCTATGATGCTTTAACTATTAGCTAACTTTGAATATTATAAAAGTTTCATAAAAAAATAAAAGCTAGTTGAAGTAAATTATGTAACTTCTATAGATATGTATTCTACAATGTTTATGTCACGGCACCTATGACTTATTTACAAAAAAATCAACTATTCTATTGGTACGATCATTATTCCGGATCCAAAACTATCCGTCGTATAAAAAACTAAATCTAAATAAGTAAATAAATAATAAAAACACAACATGTAACATCGGGAATTCAAACTGAATATAATACAAATTGGGATATTTCAAATTCATGCTCGTATCAAAGTAAGATGGTTTCAAGCTCATGATTATATATTTTTGGGAGCTTCATATTCCATTCCAAATCATGCAAGGGGCAAACTGTAGCTAGTCGAGTCTCTCAGGAAGTTACCATAGGTCCACTATTATTCATTAGATCTATGAGAGTATGGAGCTTATGATACAAATCGCTAAAAAGGGTATATTTCCTATCGACATACGGTTCCATAAGATGCGTTACTTACGCGTGGTTCCTATGGAATAAAAATATCTGTGTCAGTTTAACTAAACCAAAATAAATAGAACATAAAAGGTAATAAGCTCGTAATTAAATTTTAAATCACTGTCCCAAATTAAATATTTTAGGATACTTACGTCAGTATTTAATCGATCTGTTTACAGCCAATGTAATATAAATATTAAACAGTACATACGCCAATTTAACTCATCCAGTTTTCCTACAGTTTTGTTATTTTATTATGTTTATAATTTTGTTGTCATTGACCACCATAGCTTATTATGGACTGGACTTAAGAGCGCAAGAAGCTTTCGGGGCTTCTCGTGCTCTATGGCCAATCTCTGGTTGGTCTCTCTACGGTTCTATACAACCATTCATCTGGATATAACTAATCAAGATCCAGATTCCTCTGACCTTCTAAAGTAGTCCTGTATGAGGAAGGTGGCGTAGAACTTCCCGACAGTGATCTCGTTGGGGTCCCCTGGCGGCGGCACCACCTGGTCCAGCAGCTTGGGGCTCGTGCGCTTCCAGATCTTCTTGATCACAGCGCGGAGCTCTGTGTTGCTGTCATCGATGTTACCTAAAGAGACGAAAGCATGTTAGAAATAGCTGTAGATGAAATCTTCATGGAAAGTAAACGCGATTTCGATATGGAAAAAAGAGGCGTCAAAGTAAAAGTCAATCGAGATTAGGGACTTTTATTAAATAATTGGTTTTAACTACATTCTTGCTAGTAAATGCTATTTAACTTTTGTTGCCTCAAGTTTTTGGGATATTTCATCTACTCTAGATTTTTACTATTTGTATCTTACTGGTTGTTCAGTCTCTTATACGTGTTCAATATTTTATCGTATTAACTTACCTTCAGTTTTAATTTTGAGCGACGTTCTTACAACAGCAAACAGTGTAGCGTTAAATAGCACTGTCCCATCTGAATTTAGCGGCATGTTCATAGAAACAAGTCTTTTACACGCAACTCTATGTGGGCACAGTTTGCCAAATCCTGCAAATAAAGATTTTATCCATTTAAGTCTCTGAGTAAATGTGTTTGTTAATTTTGGAAGGTCTTAGTGATATGTCTGGATCACTCACCTAATGGCGGACTAATTTTCCTTAACAACGTAACTACATCTAAATGTTTTATTCTACCCTTTGCATCTGGATCATATTCGCTCCATAATCTGAAAGAACACATTCATTGTTTCTTATTTCATTGTAGATAATGTCAAATACATCAAAGATAAGAACGCACTTTGGATAAAAACTATACCTTATAAATTCATCTAAGTGGTGTGGTCCCAGGATTGACCAGTCTCTAGTCAAATAGTCGAAGTTATCCATAATTACAGCCACGAATAAATTGATGATCTGAAAAACAAAACCAAATTACATTTTGCTATGGAAAGCTGGAGCTGATGGAGCTGATAAACCGGATGATGAAGAAGAGAGAGAGAGAGAGAGAGAGAGAGAGAGAGAGAGAGAGATTTATGCTTACCAGAAACGAGCACAGCACGTAAAAAGAAATGAAGTAAGGGAAGGCGAGCACAGAGCCGCAGGAGCCAGCATCCTGCTCGCCGCCCTCCTCGTCCTGGTAGTTGTCGTCGCAGCGCACGTCGGGCTCCGGGGACACGCCCATCATTATGTCTTGCCACGCTTCACCTGGACACAACAAGTCTATATACCAGCTATAGCTATAGCTGTCCAGCGTTGGTTGCTTCCACACAACCAGCATTATGCTGAGTTGGGGCTGTGTTGTGGCAGATTTTATGTTTGTTTCTTTATTATGTTCTTACTCGTGTTTGTTTTTTTGTTTAATCTGTCACAATACATGTTTTCTTTCTTTCTTTCTATACCTATAAGTCTATATCGAAATCAGCCGAAACAGATTCATGTTGACGATAAAGAAAAGCAAAAGGCACGTAAACAAAGGATAGGCCGTAAAAACGAAGCATAGGAGAAAATTAGCTCGTACCTACATATCTCTAATCATCAAATAAAAGACTCGTTATTAGTTTGAAATTAATGCCTGGATTGTTGGTTATTCTTATTTTTGTTGTGATTGTTAGTTTCAGTTAGGTCTTTATACACACATACGGACACTTATAAGAAATTTAAAGTGTTTTAATATCTTACCTGTAGCTGATCTAAACAAAACGAGTATGGCTTGCGGGAACGTCTGGAAATGATTGTTTCTTGTGATCGGCGTCTCGTCATCTATTGCTATTTTACCGAACACCTGCAAACAATAAATTGGATATGTCTTTTTCTAGGTATCTTTGCAGTAAATTATGTATCGAGTCCATTTTTAAAATTGCCTTGTGCTTGTTTGTCATGTATTCAATGTACAACATTGCTATACTTAGGTTTTAATATTAAATATTAGGCCAAGAAATATTACTATGAAAAAAATGTTTACTTATAATTTAGATGCTTACCTGCATCCCCACAACAGCATAAATGAAGAACAGCATCAAAATGAGCAGTGCCACATACGGCAGGGCCTGGAAGGACTTTATGAACGTCCACAACAAGGTCCTGATGCCTTCACCTCTAGACAGGAGTTTCACCAGACGCATCACTCGGAACAGACGGAAGAAATTGATGGAAGGGATCGAATGCTCCTGTAACATTTTCAAGATTAATATAATATTTTAGATTTTGAGAACTGTGGTGATCACCATTATTGTTTTCAAGACAAAACTGTAGGTTAAACCCTTGAGAAATGAGGCGATCATCATCATTTGCAGCTTTAGTTATGAACACGAGGACCGCTACCCTCATCTTTGTCATTTATAGATTTTATTATACAATAATGTTGTGTCCTTAATTGACGTATGGGTCGATCTTGAGCAGTGAAGTACTCGGCTTACTTGAACTGATAAAAATTAATAAACTATATCGGGAAGGTTCAAATCCAAACCTTACTAGATCTAATTTATGTTTACTTTTTAAACATTCGTTTTTTTACTGGTCAAATCTTTTTAACTTATAGAGTGTGTCTTAGTTGGTATCTCTTTCTGCTTAGTTCCTTGACTACAATTGTAATAAAGTTTTTTGACATTGAATTGTATACTTTTCTCCATAATTACTCGTAAAATAGTTATATTACAAAAGAAGCTCTATAAATAAATAGTGTCAAATGTATTCTACAAAGTGCCAAGAAAGTTCGTGTTGTGTTTACAAAATTTGCCATTTTGTACAAGATTGCATAGTTCATTGTTACTGTCCCAACTGTTGTACATCTAAAGCAATTTCGTCGTTTATTTCAGCTGCGTCGTTTTATACAACAAAGCTTTTATGAGTTCGTTTACGTTTGTGTTTATCTAGGTCAGTGCTGTTTATGCTTTTTACATCTGATATTACTTTTTGTTAGCTGGTGTTAGTAATTCTTTTATTTTAGTGACCAGTGGTAGAAGAATTTGAAATGATGATTTACAAAGAATATAATAATAGTTGTGTAAGATGATGTTGAAGTATTATAAATAGTTCTCTATCTATTACAGACATTGTTTAGTGTGTTTTTACAAAAAACTTACAAACATTTTGCAAATGCTAACATATCTGTCTTGCGTCTACTTTGAACTCATTAATGTTTGTAAGTATTTCTATATTAGTGTTGTTAAAGACGTTGCGTGAAGCTCGTTCCTTACCTTGACTACATGTGCCTTGACACCTCCGGCTCCCTGAAATCAAGCCGCTCAATTGTGAACCCTGCTCGGTGGAGATAAGGGTGAGATTGCATAGCGTTGTTATTACAACATCTATCGTCCATGCTGGGGACAGTAACTTTGCTAGGCTGATTTTGATATTGCTTTATATTTTTGTCTCAATTGATCTGGATACACACAAAATTTATAGTAAGTATAGTATCCTAAAACTTGAATACAGAAAAATAGTTTAAATTAAATGTTACAATATGACTGATACAAAAAAAATTATGCAATGAAAAAAACGATTTGAGCGCAAAATTTCTGAATAGGCAGATCTACACAGGCAAAACCCTAACATTCAAAAGACCCCGTCTAAAGCTTATATCAAAACCATCCAGCATCAAGTGAAAGTGAAACTAATCAGTGTAGAAACAGAATCCGGTGCTGGTGGTGGTGTTACCTGGTTCTTCAGCTCGTTTACTTGCGAGAACACAATGTCGATGATGCTGCCCAGCACGATGATGAAGTCGAACGTGTTCCACGCGTCGCCGAAGTAATTCTGAAGAGCGAGGAAACATTATTGCTAGTTTATGTTTTTTATTTGATTGATATAGAGTTCATTGAAGGATGATCAGAAAGGAATCTCTCCAAAATATTTTTAAGTTAGGTAACCAAATTGTTAGAAAATCTAAAAGAGCATACTTAGTTATTACTGAATGTCTTGACTTCCCTACAGAGTTGATCAATAGGACAGTTTTCTTGGGCTAGTTCGTCGTGGCATAATGGCATCATGGGGCGGTCCGAATCCAGGCGGGACACGCATGTCCCCGGATTTTGTAGTCCTAAAATATGTCGGTTTCTTCACGACGCTTAACGATGACCTTGGCCGTTAAGCATGTACAAATTCTCACATAACTTAAATAACTAAAAAGACTAAATTCGCAATTTGAACATAATTATGATGAACGATCATATTGATATCCGGGTGCTAAAAGCAGCTAGTTTAAACATGGCGATCGTGATGATCGTGATGAGAACGAACATGGCGTACTAAAATAACGTAACCTTAAATATTCTCGTCGGTCATGCTATATAACCTTTTTACGATGCTACGACCTACCTTAAACCTAAAAGCAGCCAGTTTAAATATGAATTCCAAGGCGAAGACAGCAGTGAACAGCATGTTGAGCATGTCCAGCGCCTTGCTGTACTCCGGGGGCTGGTTGTGGTACTTCATGGCGAGCGTGATGGTGTTTATCATGATGAGAACAAAGATGGCGTACTCGAACGGCTGCGACGTCACGAACCACCACACTTTATACTGGATGCGGTGTTTGGGGATGTATCTGGAATATTTTATAACTTGATTAGTAGCACACGTAGTTCGAAATGAGCAAAAACAATAACGGACCTTAACGATAATTTTGCAAATGAAACTGTGGAGAAATATATACTGTTTTTTCGCTGTGACTGCTCCTTAACCGGCTTCAAACAACAAAATTGGTGGTTTTTGGGTTTGTTCCTCCATATACCACCGCCAAACCTCTCCTCCTAGCCAAAGTGGCCTCCGTGGATACAATACAATACAATATCACTTTATTGCACACCAAAATACATTACAATATGAAATGGACTTAAACTATAAATGAATGCACAAGTGGGCGGCCTTATCACCTTGAGTGATCTCTTCCAGGCAACCTTAGCAATAAAACGGTGAAAGAAATCAGCCTTATCATAAAAAAAGTAAAAGAAATCAGTATTATCAGTCTTGTGTGGATTTTAAGATCCTACTAACACCGCACCTTGTGTCTTCAAGTTTTGTAGTTTGTTTTGTTAATTTTGCAGCATTACATTGGACATTCATGACTAGGTTACTATTTATAGTTTTTGTTGTGTATTCTTCTTCAAGGAGGTTTCTATTCTGTTCTTCTGTCTTTCTGTCTTTTATTTTGTCTTTGCTACTAGCTCTAAATAAAGCACAAATGGAAAGTGTTCGCGGCATTTTAAATATTTTGGTTTAGCAACTTGCGTGCAACGAGTATGTCTTACCTTCGTATTGGCTTAGCTTTTAACGCGAACTCTATGCAGTTTCTTTGGTTCTTGTCTAATTCACAATTTTTATACTCCTGCTCTCCCTCGTTTTGGAATGTCACTATGACGAAACCCACGAATATATTAACCTGGAATATTTCACATACATAAGTTCCATGTTTTATGCACACCGTAAAAAACAGGACGTGTGCATATTATTGCAGCTTCTTCAAGAGGATTAATTTAAAAGTTATAGAAGCTATTTCCACCCTAATTAACCAGAGTTCAACAAACTTTTGTGTTTTAGTTTTAAACTTTATTTTTCTATTTCTTGAAAGGGAATTTTTATTTTATTTAATACGTACCATAAAGAAGGCAATTATAATAATATAAATTATGTAATAAGCTGCAACAATTGGACGGAAGTTAGTGATGGGACCACGATCTTCAGCATTCGAATCTATTGATACATACAACAACCTGAAAAAAACAGTGTTTATTTTAAATTGTCTGAAAACATGACGTAATTACTCGTATAAACAAAACGTCGCGATCGTTACCTAAAATATTTATATGTATATACAAATTGGTTTATGGTGTGATTTTAAAACTTTATTTGGATACAATTGGAGATAATTTTACTCGTAAGTAATATATAATATAATCTGTGTTAGTTTTGATTACATACTTTGATATTATATACGTACCCTGGCCACCCTTCAAAAGTAGACACAGTAAACAAAGTCAGCATTCCCTTCATAACATTATCAAAGTGGAAGTCATTCCGTTTCCATACTCTATCTCGCACCACATAATCTTCATTCTCAAATACCAAATAAGTCCCCCTGAAATAAAATATACATTTATACTATTTTGTAGATATGAACCCGATTAACAATTTATATTTGTATAAGTAATCGTACTTACTGACATTCATCCATTGTCATTTTAGAAATATCATTACATTTAAAAAACTTTCCCTGAAAAAGAAAACTTGAGCGATTAAATCTGTAGTTTTAAAAGTCTTTCGAACATTAATGTCATGCCACAACATCTAAATGTCAGCCAGTAATGAGAGAATGTTAATTGATGACTAATTTGTCAATGACAGATATCTAATGGACTCATTTCTCATGATGCCATGTCTTTTAAAAAGCATATTACATTTGCCAATAAAAATAAACGTTGAAATAAATTCAATATGCACGGCTATTATGAAGTCTTAAAATATAATGTTAGAAGCTGACTGAAACTCCTGAAATAAAAATGTTAGTAACATGCAGCTAGCATTTGACATCATCATGCACTGTATTAAGCTTTCGATTACTAATTTATTATCTAGTAATAATATATTGCTATTGGGTATCTAATTTAGCCAAACACCATTGCGATATCAACCCAAGCTCACCTTAAATAACTGTACACCGACGACAGCGAACATAAATTGTAATAAATACGTAACTAGCATTATATTTCCTATAGTCTTAATAGCTACTATCACACATTTCACCACATACTACATAATCGAGGGCAGAGAGTGCAAGTTAGTCGCAAGGAGATGATGTACGTTACCACGAGCAAGGAACGTTCCAGAAAGTCCGGTAACCACGCAGCATCGGAACATAGGGGACAAGCAAACCAAGTTTAATCACATGGGACTTAATTACAGGGAGACTCGACTAGGGGGCAAACTGTTAGACATCGTAACGGTATTTTAAAACGCCAAGGTAGGGGGATGGTGATGCTGTCTAACACTGAACTAGGTTTAATTCTCTATACATTGGGTAAAACTACACCTTTGGGTTCGATGGATGTTAAATGTGTCATGCTCGAAACTAATTTTGACGACACGGAAATTAACGGACCAATTAGAATGAAATCATTGATTAATCTACGATGTTCTGCCAAATTCATGCAACATCATTTTTATTGGTTATATGTATAATCATGATTTTACTGTTGTAAATACATTTATATATATCTTTTGCAGAAGGTAAAGAAAGAGTTGAAGCTTGTCACATCACAATAAAGTTTAAAATATATAGCAAAGCTTTCCAAATCCTTTGTACGATGGAAGCTTTTAGCGGTTTGTATAGAGTTAGCGCTAGTTAGTATAAGCTTGAAAGGTAGGCACAGTTTGTTAAGCTTTGGTATAAATAAATACATACAATATAATAAAATAATCATGAGAAATGAGTGGAAGGAGAGGATAGAGAAGTTAAGAGACAATACCCAAAGGTGTAAATGGTTTCAAGATATCAAACAGTGAAGGTGGTGTGGTCACTTCACAATGTGTCGTCACTCGTGGCATTGGACCAGAGACGGCAATGGAGGTCGTATATATAGTATATGTATGTATACTCGGCATTGGAAACCTTGAGGAGTAGCACATCGAGGTGAGAGCCCCCTACCTTGAACATTTGCACTCCCATGACAGCGAACATGAATTGCAGTAACGATGTAACCAATAATATGTTGCCGATCGTTTTGATGGCAACGATCACGCACTGAACAACGTGCTATAATCATGGAAAAAAATGTCAGCAACTGTTTTTCATATCAGAAATTATTTTTAACAAAACTTGAGCACAAAACTCAATCATTTTACCAAAATAAAATTATTTTCTTATTTCTATATTACGCAGTGTTATATAGAATTTAAAGATCTTGTTAGATCATTAATAAATAAATAAACATACTGACCTTAAGGCCCTTGGCCCTGTTGATAGCCCTAAGTGGCCTCAGCACCCTGAACACTCGCAATATTTTCACCACAGATATACTACCAGACCTGGAAACAAATTGTGATATAACTAGTATGAATACAAAAAGTAAAAAAGGTCTAAATTACAGTTTAGAAAAGATAGCCATTACATTACTCAGCTACTAGCTACTTACTAGCTCATAAGACGTAACTATAATTAAACTAGATATATACTGGGAGATGACTCTGGCCTCGTAACACAGCCTAACGGCTACCACGAGGTCAGAGGATTCCAAACATTTTGTGAAATAATTTATATAAAAAAAAAAAAATTACATGTGTAATCAAATACATATATCTTTATATGTCTAAGAAAGAAGTGAACAACACAAAGGATGACAATGAAAAAGATCATAACTTTTACCAAAATTGTAGCTTTATTAGACTTGGTCTCAAAGGGCCTTATTACAAAACGTGGTTTAACTATTAGTCCAGGACTTTGAAAATACCAAGTCCGTTTTTGTTGTTCGAAACTTGTCTGTCTACTGTCATTTTAGTGAAACTGTCAAAATGTTACCAATGATAATCAAAGTTCCTATTTGAAGTTGACATTTTGATAAATCACGTTTTGTTATAAGACGGTAGATTTTAAGGTCGTTCTAAAAGAGAGCGTCAAAAAGCGAGAAGAAAGAGGAAAGCAAATAGAACGTACTTTAAGTTCATAGAGATGAGCGAGACGCATACAACGAGCATGTCGAGCACGTTGAAGGCGGAGCGGAGGAAGGCGCCCTCGTGCAGCACCAGCCCGTACGTGATCAGCTTCAGGAACAGCTCCAGCGTGAAGATGCCCGTGAAGAACACGTCGAACTGACTTAGCAACTGGAATCAGTCAGTTTAAACTAGCTTAGTAGGTAACTGGCATTACACAAAAATATTAAAACAATTAATAACTAATCTATAGGACACAAATACTATAGTAATTAACCATACATATTATATATACTATACAGAAAGTCAGAATCTTATCATAGAGCTGCTTAAGTTTCGAAAGAGTCTTTGTATATTTTGTAAAGCTAACAATACTCGTTAGTCATGTTGCTGCATATATAAAAAAAATCAAAAATTTGGGCTCTAACATTGAGGATTCCTTTGAATGTGCAGCAGACAGCAAAGATTTGAACTAAGCATTTAAATATTTCTTAGCCTCTTACGTTTATCTTACAACCGATAGAGAAGAACTCCCTGCCTGACTCTCTGTTCCCCACACACTAAATCCAGCGATCTTCAAAGCGAGAGTGAATCGGTTCTTATCGGGTAAGCACGCTCCATTTTAGGCCATAGCCTTTGCTTGCTATCAGGCAAATTTTGGCCAAGTGCAAACCCGATCAAGTAAAAAAAAAACTACCCATCCAAAAGTCAATATTAAAACTACACTTACCCAGTTCCGAAAGCCCTTCTGAGCTGCATCGAGCGGGTCTTCACACGCCAACATGGCGGAGGACAGCATGATGCAGACCAAGATGACATTACCGAACGGAGAGGACGCGGAGAGCTTGTAGCACAGCACGCGGAACCTGCCGTTGTAGATGAGGGTTAGAAGGTTGATGATATGGGGGATAGTTTGAGAAATGTGGTGGTACTTTGCGTATTGGAAAAGATTGGACAAGTGGTTGTATTGGGTAGTGAAGTTGGTGGCTTCGTTGGATAAGGTGTATGTACATTGTATAAGATATTCTCAATTTTAATACAGATTCCAACATAGAGATACATATTTTTGAAACAGTGTCTGTGAGATCAAATTAAGGATATCTAACAAAGATTTTTTTATTGTATGTACTTGATTTGGTGGAAACGTGACCACAGTAAGATTTGTAATATAATTGAAAAAAGGTCATACCGATATCAATCTAAGGATTTTCGTTTATGTAGGTATCATCAGTGTAGGACAATATCGAAACACATATTAAGTGGGTATCACAACATTTAAAGCTAATAGAGTATGTTGTTATAGCAATGAAGCTGGTACACAATATACATAAATTAGTACACATATACATTTAAATATGTCAGGTGTTTTTTATTAAAATACACAGTAAACATGCATCGTAACATGCAACTAAAAATAAAAAGGAACAATCCATGCAACGTTATGCTAAACTCCTAAAACTGAAATAGTCTATTAAATGTCATCTAAAGGAACTTCAAGTACCTCATGCTTACAAAAATCTAGTTAACTATCTAATTCACAACCTAGAATGTCTAACAGGGAACACTTTTGAGGTACCCAGTACTCATTGTTTCAATTTAGAATTTGTTGTGGATTATTCCACACATAGGGACACAACAGTCGTGCACGACGAGGACAAATGAGTGATGTCAGGTAGGTCCAATGAGGTGATGCCGATCGGTAAGGCTGTAGACACACAACGCCAATACAATGAGACACTGGTACCGCGGCGACGTCGCCATGTTGTTTTCACCTGTTCGTCGGTGAGAATACGAAGAAACTACTAGCATTCGGAATCGGCGGCGTTTGGTTGGGCATATTCAGTTCAGAAACGCGCCGCGGCCGGGCAGTTACCAGTTGCCCCTCTTCTTCATTTTCACCGCCATCTTTGTGAGATAGAAACACATGACCGTACATTTTGTTCACTACTCAATCATCTACTGAGTCTTCTATCTCTATTAGAAACTCTTACTTGTCTATTTCAATACTTTACCTAGTCAATGTATCTAAATCTAAGCAAACTTGTGAAGGTGCCAATAGAGCACCTTTATGTATTATATAAATCCATGCCTATGACAAACTGCTGTAAATACCTAAATCCTACCTATTATAAAATAGTAAGAAGAAAATTAAATCGCAAACACAATAAAAGTGAGATTAGCTAATAACAGTGTGAAAACAATAAATATAAAATTATACGTAAGTATTAAATAGATCAAAGGCGAAGCTGTCTCTGACGAGTCGAATTAAAACTAATGTGAGATAAATAAATGAAAGTAACATCTAGTTAGAAATCAAAGCTGATATAGTTCGGTGGTCGAGCCGAGGCTCTAACCTGTTGGTTTTGGAAAATATGAAGAGAGACGAAGCGTCTGGAATGGGTTTCTTAGTGTCGCAAATATCGACCTCGGAGAGTCGCCGGGGCCGCGCGGACGACGTCGTCGGCTTGCGTTTCAAGCGGGGCTCTTCTTCGTACTCTGTGTTCACTGTTGTGGTTGGTTAGCTTTCACGCCTAACTTCTTACGAGCATTTGTCTCAAAACAGAATTTCCATCAAATACTCAAAGGTACAAAAGCAAAAATCTAAATTACGGTCTGGCAAAATTACTTTACGTTTTTATATATCTGAATGCTTAGTTACAATTTACAATAAATTCTTTATCAATATGCGCTTATGTGTAAAATCAAAAATAATTTCATTATAGTCATTTTAAAAGTCATACCGATGTGGTTTCTCTGATGGATATCTTCTTCTTCCTCCTCTTCTATCCTTTGTTCTTCTTCTATCCTCTCTTCGTCGATACCTTCTAGAATACTCTCACCGTCTCCTTGCTCCTGCTGCTCATCCGATGCTGTTTCCTCGTAATCTCTGTCTGAATGTGACCTTTAGAAAAATATATAAATTTCATTACCTACCGCAAATCTACCAATAATAATCTACCCATAGAAAATGATTTTAATTACATATTATATCATATAAATTTTATTGTAATGTTCGAGTACATACATATCTGATGGATAGGCATCGTCATCGTGAATGTATTCATCGTCTGTGTCTCCCTGACCACCTTCTGCTATTGCACTAGCCACTTCTTTTTCATCTGGAGCCTGTGAAATAATCAAATCATACTAATTGTCTTCATGTTTTACTATATCTTGACTTTCACTTAATGAAAACATGCTTATGCTTACGAACAATCATTTATTAATGGTTTATGGCATCTCAATGCTGGATAGTTTTTTCACGTTTAAAATAGCATACTCATTGGTTATGTCAGCTCAATTCTTTACCACCAGTCTTGTAGTGGTTTTCATAACATTTGTCCGACTTGATTTTGTATTTATTTATTTAAAAAAATGCAATAATTACATACGAATGATAACATCACTTACTCCTTCTTCCTTTTCAATATTGGTGAGTGATTCGGCGTCGGCTAAGTTGTCCACGGCGATGGCCAAGAACACATTCAATAGAATGTCTTAAGTTTGGTGCTAAAGAATATTAATATCAACAATTTACGACCTAGATAATAATTCTTGCTGAATGTAGCTACTAATTTTCCGATGATATTTGCCACTAATCGATGCAAAAATCACAAAATGCTGCAGTTTTGTTTTGATGACTTTTGCAAAACATGTAACACACATAAATATTTATATTTTGTGTTCAAAATGTATAAAATCCATCACTGATGAATATGTTTAAAACTCAAATAAGCTGAAAGATAAAATAAACAGTATTAGTAACGACCTAAATTTCAACTTTTCTCGACTGTCTGAGCCATTATAAAAGGATACAGTTACCACAGATGAAGAGTATGATGAAGTAGATGCAGGCGAGGATGCCGAAGGAGCCGACGCCGCCGTACGCCTTGATGCCTTCATACATCACCGCGTTCCAGTCCTCACCTGTTAGTATCTGGACAAGGAATTATCATTTCATTATCACCTTCATACTAAAAATTGGAGCCTAATAGACTCTTTAAATTGATAGAATGATTTTGAATTTGAGTTGTAAATTTTTTGAGAATGTCTAGTTTAGCCTGGTTCGGTTTTAGGTAACTTATCTAATAACACTTAAGTTTGTACTATGGCAAAACACAGCAGTAAGCTTGATCACCTGCATTTATTATTTGTATTATTATATACCTACTTAGATTATCATAATGTTCCGTGTCAACTGACAATATCAATGATGTATTATGTTAAGAGAAAGTACTAGACATTTTTTGTTCTTGTCTGATTTTTATAATTTTATTCCTACTCAAAATAACCATATTATATGAATAAATATACCTGAAAAACCGTCAGCAAGGCCTGCCAGAAGCAATCGAAGTTGTGCCGGTCTTTCTCCTCCACCGGGTCATAGTTGAACTTGCCGCCGAACACCTGCATCCCGAGGAGGGCGAATATCATGATGAAGAGGAACAGCAGCAGCAGCAGGGACGCGATGGACTGGATCGAGTTAAGGAGAGATGCCACCAGGTTGGACAGCGAGCGCCAATATCTGTGGGTAAGAAATAGATTTGTTTACACAGGTCAAATATATTTTGATCCCCAGGTCACCTGAAACATGTAACATCCGCACAAGAGATTCACTGAACTAAGGGGGAGCATACTTGAATTGGCATACTACTGACTCGCAATTGAGGCTGCCGGAATAATACCGTATGTTTTGTGTGATCATCTATCTGATATTATACAATTGTAAGTTTGTAAATGGGTAAATATTGTTTGATTTCTATTCAGCTGATATTCTAACTCGTTGCGTGTAGTCAACTTACTTCGTGACCTTGAAGACCCTGAGCAGCCTGACGCAACGCAGCACAGAGATGCCAAGTGGAGGCATCACCTCTGTCTTGGTGAGCACCATCTCACTGATAGAACCGATCACCACGAAGCAGTCAAACCGGTTGAACAGAGACACGAAGTAACCCTGGAAGGCGAAAACATGAAAATACAGAGAATTTTCTTTTCTCGATCGATTCTCAATATTTCCCATTTATGAGAAAAGATTTAGTTGCACCATGAGTTTTCAAATAAAATTACCAACATGTCTGTGCGATGTAGTGGTTTTAGAAATGGACATTGCATATCCTAATAAGCAGTAGAATATGTAAAATGGAGAACATGAATTCTCTAGTAAAATATGTGGTATATACGTACTTGTAACCCCAAGCTGTACATTTTGACCAACATCTCGAGCGTGAAGAGGGCAACAAAAAACGCGTTGCCATATTCCTGGAACAAGTCCAACCACTGCGGCTGCCTGAAACAATGTATAATAACTTCAATAATCAATTTGTTTGACAGTGCCCAAGTATAAGGATACTATAATGCATATGCTTAACATCAGGCAGGCTGTAGTCAAACATAAACCTATCCCACGTAAAAATATAAAAAAATATTAAGTATGTTCTAGGAGTTTTCAACTATGGAGAAAACAATTGTAACTGACGTAAACAGAACCAATCTCAGCTTAGAGCTATTACTAGGGTCTTATCCCATAAAATACAGTATTTTTAAAGTCGTTATAGTTTCACTAACAGCAAAAGAAATACGTCACCTGCATTTCAACTCTTGCAGATTGTACTCGTATAATGCTAGAAAATCTTGTATTTGTGACTTACTGGTAATGTTCGCTGGCTAGCACGACTGTGTTCAGGAACACAAGCACGATGATGAGCCAGTAGAAGGTCTGCGACTTCACCGCCAGCCGACAGTGGCGCTTCATTCGACGATTTACCTGGAAAATAGGTACAGGATATATAATAGTTTTAAGATATTTGTGACTAGCCCGCCCATGTTTTAGCAAAGATTCTTAGCGGTCTTGTGATGGGGTACTTTACTGTGAGTTTGGCTTTAGATTTTTATTTACTGCGATTGGCCAGCTTGGAAAAAAAATGATTTCTTCAACATCTTTACAATCGTACGACTATATTATTCATCATTATTTTCTTCGTGCTAAATGTAAACTTAACATCGAGCAGGTGGCAGGCACTACCTGGACTCGAACGGCACAACATCGAGCGAGATGGCAACACGAGGAGGAGGCCTGTACCCGTATTTGGGTGCCAGTTAAACTAATATTTTTAATTGTGTAAACTTAAAAAACTTAAACTCTAAATACCAGGCAAATAAAGGTTTTTTTTTAAATGTGTATTTACTTTATCGAAGTCTTGTCTCCACATGATTCCCATGGAGACCTTCTGCGTGTCGTTGTTTTCCAACCCGAGGTGGTCCGTGCTGTCGTGCTCGTTGTTTGTTTGACCTGCAACGGTTATCATCAATTTCATTCATGAACTAAAAAAAAAAATTAAAGATGTAAAAAATATTTCTAGGCATTCCACAGTTTCTGATCCACTCCTGGTAATTTATCTAGTCTCCCCCGAGTTTCTTTTTCCAAGTCAATATAGAATGCTGAAAAACGCTATTCCCTACAATGCCACTCGTCTATCTAATATAATCAAAACAACAATGGCAGCGACACGCAGTTGTTTTCATTGATTGTATCTACCCACTTGAAGCTTAAATGGTCGAAGAGCGTAATATTTAAGTAGCATCATTAAGACAATAGGGAATATATGTGGGGATAGTGAATAAAACGACAAATGGTGACAAACTTCAAAAATTACACTAGCTAATGCTATTAAGACCATTCGACACATATATGTACCATTCCCAAGACTGTAGTCCCGCTTGGTGTCGGGTGGTTCCCGCTGGTCCGCCAGCGGCTCCAGGTACTCTGCCTGCGTGATCCAGTCCAGGTAGCCCTTCAGGTCCTCCTCCAGCTGCTGCTTCTCGCGCAGCTTCTGGAAGTCGCCTCGGTTCTTCGCTTTCTCTCGCTCTTTGGAGAATTCTCTGGAAAAATAATCATAACAATAGTTATTTTAAAATATTTTGCAGAACCGTGGTTGAGGTCAGTTAGACGCCTCTAAAAACACTGGAAAGATCAAGCGAAAAAGGATTCGCGCAAACTGATAAATAAGATTTCCTAATATATATCAGATACTAGGATCCAGTTTGGATAGCTATGCCAACAGTATTTATGCAGTCATTGTTACCCACAATATAAAACTAAGCTACTTACAGTTTGCCCGTTTACCATCATCAGTTATCATTGCGAACATTTCAATAGCGCATAGGTCAGCTTGTTAGTCCTAGTAACACAGTAAATCAAGGTGCTAAAAAACGTAGAAACTAAAAAAGGAAACTGTGATATTAAGATACTAACCCAGACAACACACCGAGAATGAGGTTCATGACAAAGAAGGCTCCGAGTATGACCATGGACACGAAGTAGATCCACTCCCAGCTGTTACCCATCGCGTCTTGTATCTGTAAAAGTTATACAAAACCCGTCAAATTGCATGTCTTCTATATTATGGTGTTTACTTAGGGTATTTTTTACCCCATACGCTATCTAAAATTTAAGCGTCCTTTCTGCAAAAGAGAGCCAATGCAAATTGGAGGCCCAGGTGTTTCACATCTTATGTATTTACTTTCCTGCAGTTGCTTGAATTGAATTGTTCGAGATTATCACAAAACTACTCTTAAAGCCATCAATCACATCTATTACGTGGTATTGAGCAATATTGTTACTTTTAATAAAATACAGACACACTCACATGGTACATAACATCAGTCCACCCTTCCAGCGTGATGCACTGGAACACAGTGAGCATGGACAGACCGAAGTTGTCGAAGTTGGTGATGCCGAAGTTGGGTCCGTCCCAGCCCTCGCGGCACTCGTACTCGTCGCCGAGCTTCGAGCAGTTGAACCCGTTGTCGACGTCGCATGGGTGCGCTCCGTCCATTATCTCGTCTGGGGAAATTTGGGACAAGTGTCACTATATTATAGTTCCCGTAGGGCATGATTAAATTTAGTTATCGAGCTAATTTTCGACATAATTATTGACGTAAGTGCTAGCCGGTTAATACAACTAAAAGTGTCACTATAATATAGCAACTAAAAAGGTAATCCTATACTTTGACCACAGCAAATCTGATTACTGCCCGTGTAAACAAAATTACACAAGTCTCGACTCGGTTCTGAGATAAAAGACCAAAAAGTGCATTTACATCAAGGTGCTGCTACGAGTTAAATGGCAATAAACACAAAGTTAGGAGGTAGGCTTTTTAACACTAGACTCAATTTTGCCTGACATTGTTTAAAATGGCATTCTAATTCACATTTAAAAACATATTATGTAAATATACCTGTAAACTTATTATAGCAGCTCTTGTGCATCTTCCCCGAGAACAGCTCGAGGCCGATGATGGCGTAGATGATGATGACGAATATGACGAGCAGCGCGATGTGCAGCAGCGGTATCATCGCCTTCAGGATGGAGTTCAACACGATCTGGAGACCTGGGGACGAGAAGAGATAAGTATAATCATAATCAATGTATTGGTAAAGCCAATTTACACGTCACATTGGTACATATTCTATACTATACTAGATAAAGAATAGGTACAGTTGGCTTGACTGTTGTCATTACGCATAACTATTTTTGATAAAAAAAACATGTTCTGAATTATTTTGTTTTTTTTCATTATTACGAGTCGTGACTCTCTTAATTTGTTAGGGGTAGGCATATGGGCAGATACAAGATACAAGGTGGTCGCCCACGCGCCCAGGTTCTTTCATCACGATGTTTTCCTTCACCGTTAAGCAGTTGCAAATCCACACATAACTTGAAAATCAAGTTGTTGGTGTGAAGAGATGGGGTCGACCCGGATTGCGCCAGATTGTAAGACTGGCGTTTCTCCATCCCCATCGAGCCATACTCGCTTAAATTTTTAGATCGTCTCTTCTAATTGTTGATTATTTTAACTATATTTTGAATAGTTAGTGTTACACTCACTAGGTACTCCAGAGACGAGTCTCAGCGGCCGCAGCACCCTGAACGCCCGGAGCGCCTTCACGTCGAACGCATCCTTGAATATACTCGACAGCACCGTGCTCACCATGCTGGAAATAGACAAACAGATGATCAGAAAAACTAAATAATACTTTTATGCTTGTGAAGGTAGGTAAATTTGTATTAGAGTGAAAATATTGTGAATTCAAAAACGAGCTAGAGAGGTCACGACCCTTAGCAATGGAATAGAGAGAACACAATAGCCAAGTCTGGTGTGTCATCATGAAAGTGTATCGTGAATCCGATACCAAAGTATATAGTGAATCCGATACCAAAATACTAGTAATCGGTTTTCGTCAGCTATGAGTTCCCGCAAAGTCATGGCTGTTTAAAAACTTTTTTTTATTCTAAACAATCAGGCCATGATTTGACTAGGTCACCTAATGCCCACATAATCGTTTATATACGGAATAAACGATTCTGTGGGCCCAGGAGAAGTATACGAGAACTGGATTATATTCTACTTACCCTATGACAACGATGGTGAAATCCAGCAAGTTCCACCCGTTCCTCAGATAAGAGCCGGGATGCATAACGAAGCCGTACGCGATGATCTTCATCACACACTCACCCGTGAAGATCACAAGGAATACATACTCGATCTTTTCCTGGAAATTCGGATAGAGCAGAGATTAATTGCGGTAAACTGTTGATGATTTCTTATGTGTGTGTAAGACAGAAAAAATATGAATCATGCATGGAAATTAAGAAGCGGATCACATGGATAATGTCGGCTGGATCGTACGTTTGAGCGGCACCACCGACATTATGTTCACTAAGTATTATGATTTTAATAGGATATCAAGCTTAAATGAACTCTTACATTGAATTTGTAGTTTGCTATTAAATACGTCTTAATTTACTAGCCTGGCAGTTCCTAAACCTGTATTTTCATAGCCATCGCTCAAGCGGATTGAAAACGCTTTTATCCGTTTGAATGATTAATGTTTCTTAGCCAGCAAACACACTCACCAGAACCCAGTTGGTGTAGTTGGAGTCGCTAGCCGGGTAGGGGGTGTATACCGCCAGCGCGATGCAGTTGGCGAAGATCGTGGTCAAGATCATCCATTCGAACGGTCTGCATGCGAGTTAAGATATCTTGGTAGACGATGTTATAAAGTATGATTCAATATTCAAAAAAACACCTTGTATACTCTGGGGGACTATCAAAAATAGTCATTAAGTAAGTAAATAAGACGCCTGACGCTGACACCCTATAATAATTACTATTAAGTGCATATCCAAAGGCTTCCAACGTCTTATACTCGTACAAGAAAACCTAATTATGAGCTTACAACAATGTCGAATGAAATTCGAGAAACTAGTAGGTATGCAATTATGAAGTTGCACAATTAACTAACAGAAGGTACCTTTAGTCTGTTGATTTGTAATAGTGCCTACTCGTAAAAGCGTGTTTAATCTTTTACAAACGGTTTACGTTTATGAGTCATCTTTCAAAGTCTTTCAACGGCGACCACCGGAAACCTGCTGCCAGAAAACAATGAATTCTTACTAATCTGTTTATGACTGACATTAACCACCTGCCAAATCGTTCGTGGTGCAATGAATGGCACAGTAAAGATAGGTCAAGTACACAATGACAATGTTATTTGTGGAATTCTATAGATAGAGAGAGAGCAGAGCTGATCTGCCAAAGTATGCTCGTGCAGATGATGTGTCATTTGTGAGCCACGCTTCTGTTGTACACTGGTATTTGACCGGTATTTCCTCTATTGTTCTTCGTATTCCTGTCCATTCACACATTTTAGCACCGTTGGCCTCCCGCCAGCTTTTTTATGCCCTCAAAATGGAGTAAGTTGCGCGAATCACGCACGAACTATGGCAGGCATTTCGGAATGTTTAAACGGTTATAAATGTCTCTCTTTGATCGTTTGATATCTCTTTCGAGTTGAGATATGTGGCAGCTGCATTCCGATCTAAACATAAGCCGGTGTAACAATAATAGCGCTGAAGAATGGACATTAATGTAAACAAAAATATAGGAAGTAAAATGAAAAACGTGGTAAAGTCCAATGGATATAAATACGTAACCGTTGAGTGGGACGAGAGGGGATTTGTTTTATCGGTAGATTGAGGAGCTCTCGTATTTTACGCCTCCACAACGGCAAATCACTTATTCTTGTTTCGTTGATTTGGCAATCAAGAGATGTTTATTTGAAATCGATGCTCAAAATACTCTCAGTGCAAGTACATTTTTTACATCGGATACTCACGAAGCAACTACGGCACAATCGACTCTGTGGTCCAAGATGGATCAATGTAGGTACCTACCAAGTTAATCTTTTGTTCATTTTGAATCCTGTTTTCAATACTAGATAGTTATTTGGAGAGTTGCCTGAATAGACTGCGGTCAAATATTGCAATAAAATACCTAGCGACATGTGTTGTGTATCATTTCACACCTAACAGGGCCCGTAATTAAATTTAATTTACTTTTATATAAATTCTTTTATGAGTATACCTACTTAAAGAATACACCATATCATTGTAATGTACTACTAGGATTTTATAATATACACTTGTAATTGGTCATTAGGATAAGAATTTATGCAAATAAAGATAATTTGAAAACTAAAAAAAGGGCCCGTAATTAAAAAGAAATCGAAACGATTTGTCGAGATAATTACTGAAATGCCATTTCCACGGGCTTCCTCTCCTTTGATCAGGGCTTGTCATTACTTCACCTCATGTTGTTTTAACCGCACATGTGTGTGATATACTACACGACTTGTGTGTGATTGTACGCGCCTGTTGCTAGCTGCTTAGGAAGTAGGTATTTATACAAGCGGTTTTTTGAGGAGTTAAGACGTTTGTGGATCACAATCTTAAAATTTTCCGAAAATTTCTTAATCCGGACAGACTCATGATTGGACTCATGATTTTTATGGTGGTCACCAAACTAAATTTCTTCGAGAAAGCTGTGGTGGGCATTAAATTTGCAATCCCGTGGTGTTGGAAGTTTGCACAAATGCTGCCTTAGGAAATACTTCAATTCAGGTACAGTTCGGTTTCCTCTTTGGCGCCCATCCAAAGCAACATCCGTTGATCGGACATTTTCAATATATTGGATTATATGAATCGATCATCTGTTGTTTATTAATAGTGCTTTTATTTATCTACCAACGGGCCGGTTTTAATTGATCGCCTCTTATATGTGGGTGCCGAATAATTTGGGAGGCAAATAGAAAATATCAGATTACTGCCTTGGAAGATTCGAGTTTTCCTTTATTTTGTTAACCGCTTAGATTCGTTTTGTTTGTTGCCCTTTTAGTTTTATATGTTATTGTTTACTGTAGAATGAATATGATTAGTTTCTTAACGATTTGATTTGATTGAAACAATATACAAATATCTTTATTAGCGATAAATGTAATAAATAAATGTAAACACTTACTTGAAAATGTTTTTGTTCTTGATGAGCTTGACTTTTTCGTCATAGCATGAGTCAGAAACATGCTTAACACTTATGTAATCGAATATACTCAACGAATTTTCATAATAATTAAGGATTCATTAGTGCCAATGAGGTAGGTAAGCACAATTATCTTCTCATCACCATTATTTCAGTTAAATCGACACTTACCCACTCAAGGCCGGGCCCTTCAACCCTCTTACCCAAAAACAACGCTTATTAATTCCACTAACTTTCAACCTAACCCTGACTTATAGTTCATATTTTTCAGCTCCTAGCTAAAGTATTCTCGGTTAGAGAGTTTAGCGACGTAAGGCCTCTTTATATTTACAGATGTTGAGCGTACCAGTAAGGCACGATATTTTTATATTAATCTATATACTTATGTATCATTTTTTGTAGATAGAAATAAATGTCAGCTAAAGTGTATATGCTATAAGCAAAACCCGGAGCTGCCACGTTACGATTAGAAGATAAGATTATGATTGACGATATTGTACAGAGTTTCCTTAGTATGAGGCTAGGTGGCGCTGTGAGGAATGTCCCGAGATATTTATTTATTCAGTTTTTTTTGCTGCCGTGGTACAAGTCTGATACATCAAATGTCTGAAGATATAAATAGTCCCCGAGACAGTTTAGCCGCTAAAAGTGTGAGAAAACTCGGAAGGCCCTATACAAAGTTTGTCTCCTTTATCACTTGGGACCACAATGGCGAAGGTAATTACGGACCGCGCTTTTAACACGTTTCAGTAATAAATGACGAGCTCCTAATGGTGTTTGAGCTCGTTTTGGAAGATACAACGGTAAAATACCTCCGTGACACGGTTACTGAGGAAACATTGTGTCCGGGTTTGTCAATGGGGATTGTGTTTTATATTTATTTTACGCTCTGGTAATATTAAAGGTGATTTTTGCGTAGGTAGGATGTCACCAGTGAGTCCGTGATTGCTCTATTCAATGACTTATATTATTGTATAGAACGTAACACCTTAGACGGTAACTTTGTTTGTTCTGATGTTGCTTCAGATGATCAAGTGATCAACTGCCTAAGCGTAGGTATTATTAATGTAAAAAAAATACCAGTTTGTTAGGACCTAAGTACCAATTCACTCACAACGGACGTAGATACATATATACGTAGTAGTAACAGTTTACAGGTTGCGACTGCGATTGCGAGAAATACATCAAAACGAGCTAATTCGGCAGTGCAGCACCAATTCGGTTGTTTAGGTGTGCGCGGGCGCCGCTCGGCCGTGTTGTGGCGGGACGCTCATCCGCTGGACGCCGGAGCCAATGCAGGTAGCTAATATTTACTCATTTGATTGATTTACCATGCACGTATAAAGTTCAGAAGGTATCAAATCCTATTGTATAATGATCAAGCCACTTCTAACAATATCGCTTGTACGAACTAGTGGTCAAATGCCTGACAGTACCTACAATGTAAAACTAAAGTTTTATGACTAGGTACCTACTGTAGTTTATACTATCCGATCCATATACGAATATCATTTCATGAAACCGTAAATTCTAGATTCATGCTACCAACCAAGAGCTGCCCGTTTATCTTTGGCAAATATGGTAAGCGCACACGAATTACGGTTTTAATTGACATTATACTACTAACTATTAGAAAAGGATACTTCCACTCAACAATGTCAATGCAGAGCTTCCTGAGCGGGTTCTTGAGCGTGAGGCAGAAGAGGGCCCTCTTGGGGCGCTCCTGAGGCACCTTGGGCCCGCGGCGCGGCGGCTTGCGCGGCGCCGGCGCCGGCGCGCCC